>JBDJHY011066031.1:0-14140 GCA_039654485.1 Withania somnifera
ACTTGCAAACGAAACCTCCAAAACACAAACTTAAGGTCAATCTTGACTTTGTTTGGTATTCCAGAGCTAACAGAACTATCAAAATTAAATTCTGAGGTCTTATTGAAAGAAAGTTGACTTTGGTCAATGAATACTTAACGTCAGGCTCTAAAATAGGGAATTTGAGATATTTCTCGACTGAGTTGCCAGGGATCTGAATTGTCAGTCCCAGCAAGTCATAAATGACTTGGGGCAACTACTGAAATGCTCTATGATGAAAAACATCGTGTAATTATCATAAATGACCATAAGGGTCATTACACAATATCCCCAATCAACATCAAGACACTGCCCTTCTTCATCAAGTAAGGAGTGATCCATTTTATGAACAAACTTATTATGCTTCTCATATCTACAACTATATCAGGAGAATACCTAGACAATTGAGTGAACTTGAGGACATATTTTGCCATGCCCATGGAGTCCTGCTCCAAATTTCAAAACTCCAGAACCTTAACTTCCCTCCTTTCTTGGTGAAATAACCTCCCTAAGAAAGCTTCATCAAACACATCCAAAACTAATTGTACATCATTCAATCCCTTTTTCTTCTTCTACTAGTCAAACTAGATCCTAGCCACATCCTTGATTTGGTATGTAGATAGCTCAAGATTGTTCACCTCGTCTACTTTCATCACTCTCATGTTCCTTTCAATCTCTTTTATAAAATTTCCAGGGTCTTCCCCCAACTTAGATCCATAGAATTTTGGTGGATTTAGTTGAAGGAACTCACGAATTCTAAAAGTATCAAGGTCACCTTGCTACACTTTTAGTGCACCTCCTTGGTGACCAAAATAGGTTGTAATGGCTTAAGATAATAGCTGAATGGTATTCCAGGATTCTACATTCGTGACATTGTCATTATTATGAGATGGATGTTGAATAATAGGTACTTCTTGCGAAACTGGGGGACTTTGACCCTAATAATTATCCCTAGCTCCAGATTGAGTTTGAACACTTTTTCTCTAGGGAGGAATATTCTACACACGTATAAAGTATGAATTAGAAGATTTAAAGTTAGACCTGGTAGAAAGACTGAGAGTAACAAATAAGGGAAAACTTATTATTAGAATGTTTCATAGACTCTCCCATATAGGTGTGGTGTGCTTCACACCCATAAAAGAGATTTTACAAAACACCTTTTACATACACCCTAAAACTCTTACAACTTTTAATACCAAGTTTTTCATGACCTAACTCTTCACCCTGGATGGGACATGGTTTAAGAAACCCAAAGGACCCTCAAATAACCCTGTGTACCAGGTATAACTACTAAATTATGCAAATGATTAGGTAGAAACTGTAATATAAAATCAAACAAGCCAACTATATACAATCATAATGAAGTTTGAACTGAATAGGAATAAGAAATAAACCTATGGAATACTGACCACATGTCCAAAAGCCTCTACTGACTGAAATATGACTGTCTAGAACAAGTCTCTAGCTTACAAAATAAATACTAGTACAGAAAGGAATTATGAAATAAACTAAAAGAGCTGAGAGACCGCTGGAAAGACACCATAGCCCTTGGGTCATGATGATTCACCACTAGGACTCTGCTTGATAAAGATCTAAAGCTATCCACGAATATGAGATGGATGAACTAAATCTACATGGTTAATGTAGGCAAGAAAAGTATGCGTCAGTACTTCTGAAATGTAATGAGTATGTAGGCATAAGAAGTAATAAGTCTGTAGATGTGAGCAATAATATACAAATAGTAAATCTAGAAACAAGAGTACTGAAAATAGAACTAAAATACATATGTAACATAGAACTGAAGTGTATGGTGATAAACTAATAAACTATGCATTTCGTAACAAATCATAAAGCTCAAATGTAATGAGTCACATTTAGCTGAACATTATTGAGAGGTCATCTTAACCGGCATATAACCATATGAGAAACTCATAAACTCTAACTTGAATCCCTGTTAGTAAGAGAGTCCTATATCCTTTCAAAAGTATAGAACCTGGGTTGTGTGGATCTACTAGCTAATAACTGAGCCTAATCAGGCTAAAAATCCTACAGTTGAAACGTAATTCTAGGGTAGGGTGTCAACCTGAACTAGAGAAAGACATGATTCCCCACCCACTAGGTTCTAGGTACTACTCCCAAAACTTAAACACTATCTGCTCATACTATACTGAATTGGACTAGTAAAAATAATGCTTTAGTTAAGCTTGTACTATTCATACTGAAATAAATTGAGTTAGTGATCATTGAGATCCTGAAATACTAATTATGGTTAATTTAGGCCTAAAACATCTATTCATCTGAAACTATGATCAAAAGATCAAAACACACTAAAGGGTGTTATAAATTGCCCAAAAATTTGTCTTTTATGCATATTTTAGCACACTTGGAACACCAAATAAGACATGTTAACATGTTTAAGTAAAATACCTGAGTACTAGCATGTAAATAAAAAGGACCTTAGATATTAAATAATTCCATATAAAAAGGAATTTCTTTCATGAAGCCTAAGATCGTGGAATCTTACTTTAATCATGAGAAAATCTTGATACTATAACATAACAAAGAGGAGTCATGACAATACTGGGGAAACATAATTAGTCATAGGAACATCATTCAACTAAATTTAAGGCCTGAAGGTAACTTTTGGTAAGAACCGTAGCCATGGAATTCATGAAACTTAGCTTTGAAATCATAATTTTAGGCATGAGTTCAATTTTTCAATCAAATCCCAATTTTTAAATTAAAAGCTTGGGTCTCAAAACAAAAAAGTGAATCTTTCCAAAATCAAGAAATAAAGGTGAACCCATATTCATAAACCTGAAAAGAACAAGTATTTGGATGAAAAATCTTACCAAGAGTTCAGTTCTTTGAAAACTTAATCAACAAGTATTTTCTCAAAGACAAAAATCTTCCAAAAGATGTTTGAAGAGGGTTTTAAAACGCAATAATGGTATAAAATATCTTTTAAGACTTTTATATGAGTTTAATACCATGTAAAAAGACTAGATTGTCCCTCATTAAAATATAAAAAAAAATCTTGGGCTCCCAGGTATAGTGGTCCATATGGATCGTATGGATTAGGCAAGTCCCATATGAAAGGCCCCCGTGGCTCGAATAGTGCCATATAGCTCATATGGTTTCCATACGGCCAACTAGGAAAAACTTTGGCTTCTAAGCTCTATTTTTTCAAACATACTTTTGGGATAGTTAGGAACCACATATACATAACCATACAGGAATTGTGAGTGTAAACAATATTCTTGACCCAATGGAATAATCAAAATGGGAATTCGGGGACTCCTTTAAACGTTACTCTAAACTATTAATATACACCCCAAACCTCCAAAATACAATATGAACCATCTTCTAGACCAAAAACGATCTCTCGAATCCAACCGAATTGATGGATTATAATACAAATTCTAGATTATAAAATATTGTCCAAAGTAAAACTATTGTCTTGAAACTCAACTTTATCTCATCCAATGGGATAAATCATCATAAAAGCCTATTAAAATGAAGGTCCTTCTAAACCAAATCCACATTTTGGAGGTGATGGAGCTGAGAAAATTCTGTGCTGAGACACGAAACTTTGGATATATATTAAATTCAACTATTTTGAGTTAAAATTCTTCTAGAACTAAAATTATCTCCAAAGTTACAACTTTTCACTTCGGTTCCCAAACTAATCAAATATGACCCAAGGTAACTATTGCGAAGGGAAAATCATCATTTTTCAAGAAATGCTAAAAATGACCTTCAGGATCATGACATTGTCCACCACTAATAATCATATACATCTTCGAACATAAAGGAATAAAAATTACTTAAAGCCTTAAAAAGTTATGGATACTTGGGACACATATCAGTAGTAATCTCTCATGTAGCCTCTAAAACCAAATGATGTTTCCACTGAATTTTCCCTGAAGCATTTTTCTTTAGTCCTCAAATTTTGAACCTTCGTGACTAAAATAGCCAAAACTCCTCCTCATAATTCAAGTCTAGATGCAAAGTCACAAACTCATACTAAATCACATAGGAATTATCAAGGATGTATTTTGAAGCATGGAAACACGAAAAATAGCATGTACCGCTGATAAACTAAGTGGGAAGGCTAACTTGTAAGTCACCTCCCCAACAGGCTTTAGAATCTCAAATAGGCCAATAAACCTAGGGCTAAGCTTTCCCTTTTATCCAAACTTCATCACACCCTTCATGGGTAATAATTTAAGAAAAACATAGTCTCTCTCTATGAATTCTAGGACTCGAGACCTCCTATAACCATAACTCTTTTGCCTACTCTAGGTTGTCAGCAATCTTCTTTGAATGACTCGAACCTCCTTCATAGCATCGAGCAGTAGATTTGTATTCAAGGCCCTTACCACAAAAGCATCAAATTAACCAATTAGAGGTCTATATCTCCTACCATATAAAGCCTCAATGAATGCTAAAGTGATAACTATTATGATATATAAACTCTACCAATGGTAAGTTCTTATACCATTGGCCTCCAAAATCAATAACATGGCTCGAAGCATATCCTCTAATACCTTAATCGCTTGTTTGGACTAGCCATTGGTCTAAGGATGAAAACTTGTACTCATATCTAACTAAGTATCCAACCATGATGTAGTGCTCTGCAAAAGTGCAAAGTGAACAAAATCCCTCTGTCCAAAATGATAGATACTGGGACACCATGCAAACTAACAATCTAACTAAGATAGATCTCATCTAACTTCTTGGTTGTATAATTAACTTTGACAAAAATAAAATGGGAAGACTTAGACAAACGGTCTACAATCACCCAAATTAAGTCATAACCACCCAAGGAGAAAGGAAAACCCACAAAATTTCTGTGGTTATCC
The DNA here is from genome assembly GCA_039654485.1 of Withania somnifera. NCBI lineage: Eukaryota > Viridiplantae > Streptophyta > Magnoliopsida > Solanales > Solanaceae > Withania > Withania somnifera. The sequence goes on from JBDJHY011066031.1 coordinate 4,884, forward strand.
GCTCCCACTTTCATAAAGGAATGGGCATCATCTGAGATAATCCACCTGGTTATTGGTGCTCAAATTTAACTATCTCGAACCAAAATCCTAAGTTATGATGGAACTTATCTAAACCTGCCTAGATAGGTAAGCATGTATATTTTTGTAACTGTATATGCAGAAAAAATGAACCGGTGAGAATAAAATAAGCTACAATATCAAAATACAACTACAAAACCACCTAGTGGCACTGCGTACAAGCCTCTAAGTGTGAGAATACAAAGTTGAAACAAATACATAAGTATCAAATATCCATAATCCTAGAATAGGATCTAATTAAAAAATATAAGGAGTTTGGTCATCTACTGGATGAAAAAAAAAACTATCTCAACTCTCATGAACTCGAGCCTCAGACCTAATTTAAAGGGAGACGATAAAATTATGTTGGACTATACACCTACACAAGTGTAGAAAGAAAGGAATGAGTACCAAATAAACAATGGGTACCCAGAAAGTATCCCTTGCCTGGCACTAAAAAAAGAGGTGAATAGTCACAAACTACCCATATTGTCCAAACCATAATCCTCCAGACAACGAGTTGCAAATCAAAACATAGCCAACAATTTATAATAAAAAAAACATAATAGATACAAGGAATAGGAGTGATAACATTTTAGAACACCTCAACAGAAATAATCAGTAAATTCGAAAATCCAGAGTAATCAAATACTACCAAAACCATGTCCATAATAAGTTTCTACCAGTCAACTCAAATAATGTGTTAATAACCAAGTGAAACTAATAAAATTCATATCAAATGTAATGCCTCATCCTAAGACCATTCTTAAATGGACTCCCTCCCAAGTATATTTCACAATTCATTGGATGAGACCATTAATTATGATAGGACCTCATAGGCGGAGCCCATAGAACCTCGTTTAGTTCTCATTCCATAAGTACGGCTATGGTAGAAGAATGCATTCGACATAATCGAGAAACAAACCCGTGGGGTGGAAACTAATAATAATAGACCAAGTTAAATAAAAAGGATGTAACCTAATCTAACACTCATATTTTCCAAGAGGGAAAATTTTCCTTAGTTTCTATTCGATATTTCAAAAGGAATTCCATTTTCATTTCATAGCAGAACTATTTATCTCATCTCATTTGTACTGTAACCAAGTCCTAAAATCTCATCATGATCAAACATTTTGGACTAATAATATCATTCCAATTAATGGAATAAGTGGAGCTAGACAATATCACATCAATGGATTAAAAGGCACCCTATAACAGACAAGCTAAAAAAATATGGAGGCAATACTATAAACAGTCAATGTACGTGAAATACAATGCCATATGATATAATGCATATCTGTAACAATACTTGTACCATTCCAAACTCACACATCAGCCCTAGTACCTCATATCACATGTCTATACTTTACCACACTTGAATCGTATATCAGCCATGGTCTTTCTCATCACATATCAATACCGGTACCATGATGGAATCATTCATCATCCATGGTCTTTCATATCAAATATCAATATCTTTACCATGCCAAAATCATTCGTCAGTCATGGTCTTTTACATTACTTTGCTCTTTTTCCTTCTTCTTTCATTATTCGTACCTTATATGCCCCATTATCATGCCTTTTTACCAACTTCCAAATGCATGTAAATAGAGTATATAATATATACACATCATTAAAAAGGCAATATCACTCAATATACCAACAAGTCCATCATGGGCACTACTACAAATAGAAATCATATAAAATTTGACCAAACGCACTCAGGGGAGGGAATCAAGTAAGGAACAAAGCAAGTTCAAGTAAATGTACTCTGGAATCTCATAGGCACACATATGTATCTATCAACAGACCCATACTTTCCAATTTTTATTACCTTTTTTTTAAACCTCGCATGCTCGAGTCTAGTATCCATGTGGATTCTTGTTACGTCACCCAAATAGATTTCCCCATGATCCCCATTACTCCTAGCTACAAATAATATCTTTCTAAAGGAACCAACAATGTTTTGTAATAAAGTCAAGCCTCCACTTTCCTAAAACAAAGAAAACCACTCAACTTCGGTGCTTTTCCCTTGCGTTAAGCCTTCGATTATACAATATTTATCACATATGCTTATGAACTTTAATAACCATAAGGATATTTTTGAAATCAGGTCCAAAATCTCCCCCAAAAGGCAACAATCGGGGGCAAAGTTATTTCTAAATTTTTTTGTTGAAAATCATGTTTCAAGGATCATATGAAATCTTATTAAAAATGGAGTAGTAATTGAACCTTAAATTCAAAAATACACTATCAAGGTTTATCTCAAAAATTCCTAAATTTTATACCTTGACGAAATTTAATGTTCAGTCAAGGAATAATTAATGGGTAATCAAAGACTTAATGATTCAGAAACTTATCCAAATGATTCACCTTAAAAATAATCTTAGAAAATACCCCAAGTGAGATCTCTAGGTAAAAATGGTAAGATGGGAAAAAAGGCATCGCTATAATGATTTAACCACTGGTACTTCAGAAACTGGAAACCTTTATGATTGTGAAGGGTCCCAACACAATGTGACACATTAAAACTCAGGGCCCACTTGAAACACTTTACGTGATCGAGACTGTATGTCATGAGATGACTTGGGGGAATGATTTATGTGATCACGATGCTCATGCACACGATCGTGATGGAAAATAAATTTACTCATGCGATCGCATTAAAAAGTAACCTGCACCACAATTGAGAAATGATAGCAACTTAGAATGAAAACTAATCTCATATTGTACCCTCGGGAATCATTTGGAATTCCATGTATACAAACTATATATGCTCCCCTATTAAATTCAACATTCTAGACTCAATGGAACCATCAAAATGCAGTCTAATTTTTTCTTGACTCAATACCCACCAAGGTCACTAAAAATGAAAACTTTACTAAAAGAAAACTTTTCCCTCAGAACTTCTGAAAAATATTTTAAAGCTTCTATTAGACCAAATTGACCTCCTAAATCCAACGAAATTGATGAAATTCAAAAGAGAGTCTCCGATCATCAAATGTTAAACAAAGTCAAATTTTGGCCTTAAACTAAACTTTATCTTGTCAAATGAGCTAAAATCAACATAAAAGGCCTAAAACTGAAAATCAAGGTCCTCCTTGGACAATCTTGACTTTCTAGAGTTGATGAAACTAACAGAATTCAATTTTGGGTCTTGAAACTCAAAATGTTAACTAAAGTTAACTATTTCAACTTAAAGACTTCTGAGAATTGAAAAATCTTAAAGTTTACAACTTTTTTCTTTGATTGCAAAATTGTTATGACCCGATTTCTCGAATCATGAGGGTACCTAAATCCCACCATAGGAGAACCACCCAACAAGTACAAAAGGACAATAGTAATAACTAAAATAGGAAGATAATAGTATAAATAAGGGTAGAACACATAGAAATCTAGTACAATAAAAGAAATCCCCAAAACCTGGTAAACTAGTACATGAGCCTCGAAAAAAACAAGTACAAGTTGAAGTGAAATCTATCTACAATAGTACAAATGATAGAAATGAAATAATAGAGAGGTAAATGCGAGATATCAATACCAGAAGCCATCGTCTACCTCAGATCAACATAACCAACACTATCATGAATTAACTGCGAACACTCATACTCAAGTCTGCACCAAAAAGATGCAGAAGGGTAGTATGAGTACCAAAAACATTAGGTACCCAGTAGTCTAGCCTGACCAGAAATAAAAGCAGTAAATACAAGAGAATGAAGAAAGGTATCACAGAAATCTAAGAGTACAATCATAGACAAGTAAAGCTATCTATAGGTAAGTGAAATAAACAAGAGCAATTAATGGGTCTAGCTAACAATAGTAGCAGAAAAACTCAGCTAAAGAGATCTGAGTTCTTGTAATACACAATCAAATAAAAAGGGTGACTAAGGGCGATATACCCGTAACCTCAATAAAGAATGGAGGAAGAAGGCATCACAAATAAAAGCCACACATATACAAATACCACTATCCAAGTAAATTCTAAGTACTACCAAGTAATACTTATAAATGGAAGGAAAAAAGTAAATAAAATGGTAGAATACAAGTAGTCAAGCTCACCCTTTTGCACTCCACCCTACCAGAAGGTTTCAAACAAGAAAGACAAGTACGGAAAGTAACATAGAAATGAGTATGCAAATGTAGGGTGTACGATCTTCCTACATATAAGGTAGTAGGCACAGTGGGAAACAACACATGGAAGGAACTTTTCCCATATGCCTACTACTTCGCCTCACACCCCTCCCCTGTCACCTACGTACTTGGCCTGGACCGCGTAGACTCCATGGTAAACCGAAACCCGCGTACTAACATAAATGTCATAACCAACACTCATAACTAAATTTCACTGCCGAGCACTTATCTCCACTAACTAAGGTCTTAGTTTCCATCCATAACTAGGTCTAAAATATCAATAGAAAATAAAGTATCCATGCTCGGTGTCATTGGGACTAAATCAGGTAATAGTTGATACTCAATATCCAGCATCGAAACAAAGCTATAAGTGTCAGCAAGGTCATGTAACCAGCCCCAGGTTTTAAGGACTTGATAAAAATAGTAGTAAACAGTAGTACCGAGTGCCCAGTTGACGATCGGGTCTTTAAATAGTTTAATAAAATCACAAAACACTTTATTATAGTAAAATGTCCTCTTAAAACCCATTTTCATATAAAAATTAGCCGGAAAAATCAAAAGCTCTATGATCATATAAAAAATATATGTTCTCATTTTCATTATCAAAATATCAAAGCAATGCAAGTCATCAATATAGGAAATGGTCCCTTAAGGCCAATCAATATTTGAAAACGGTCTTAACAAAGCCATGTAAGGCTCCAAAATCATCAATACTGGGCTCTTGTCCATAAACAGTGGAAACTAGTGCATAAAATCTCTATAACACCATGATGAAATACATGTATGATATGAGCACAATCACAGTCACGGTCATATAACATCCTGTCAACTCTCCAAAAGCTCGGGATCACTACAACAAGCATAACCAAATCCTCATATGAATACACTAGATAAGACAATGTTTCCCCACCATAGACCTAGTGTAGGCCTCCCAAACTGTAAGAATTAGTGGGAATTTCCTTTTAATTTTACAATAGGGTCACAAATGGAGTCTATCGTCACTCACCTCTGTACCTAATACATGAACCCACATAAGATAGAAAGGGTACATCCGACGCAACTGCATAATAGATTTATGGATAGGATTCTAAGAAGATATAATAAGGCAAAGAAATCACTATCCAATCATATAACCACCTTATACCCAAACACAAGATCAACCAAATTTATGTTCAAGACTCATAGGCATTCCCAATAATCCCATAGTATGTTCTAGAGTCATTGCAAATCATAGGGTAATCTATAATCAAAGTACAACACCGATACATAATCAAGAAACGAATTGGGTCAAGGGTACCAACTTAAAATTTCTAACCCAATAAAGATAAATAGTATTATTATTTATCATCTAATCCATGTCTAAGATTGTAAGTCATAGCCTACCTATCCTCCGAAGACAAGCTTGTAAATACTACGTAGAAGATGCCCGGACTGCTCCAAATCTCCAAAAATATGCAAACAAGATCAACCGATCACGAAACTAGCAAAATAAAAATCAACACTTAATTATTCAAATGATACACATAAAGCTATAAAAATAGTCAGGGTCAAAACAGACTTACGGGCTAGCGAACTTAAGATTCCAAACAAAGGGTATCAAAATGTTCCTCACATCGTAGGGAACTTATACCCAAAATTTAGAGATAAAATAAGTAAAAAATAATCTTGAATTGAAAAACTAAGTTGAAATGAAGAGTAGGAGAATTTGGGGAATTTATGCGGGAAATATCAAAGAAATTAAAGCAGAAACTTACAATTTAATGAAGGAAACTATGATTAGTGGTGTTTATTGATGTTTCCCAACTCAATGTTGAAGGCCCAAGAGGTTGCAAGATCAATAATGGTGTTTTGATGTGAAAAAGAAGGAGAAATGAGAAAAATATCAATTTAGGACTTTTATAGCTGGCATCAAGAATGTTGAGATGTCGCAATCGTAAAGGCTGATGTGGAACAGGCATCAGGATCATGTGATAGGGGTGTCGTGATTGCAGGAGACAGAAGGATATGATCGCGTGAAGATCATCATGATCGCAAAGAGTAAAAAAATCTAGTGTCATGATTGCGCTGAGAATTCTCCGATCGCAAAGAAGAGGAAAAATCAATGATGTCTGGTCAACGGAACACAATTGCGTGACATAGGGTCGCAATTGCATAGTCCAAAATAGAAGACCATCGCGATAGCATGACCCTCATCATGATATTTTAACCCTGGTCACGATTTTGAAGTACATTTTTATGCACCAGATGGCAGCAATTTCAGCTAGAGTTTGGAATTTCAAACGATTGTTGGGATACATCCAGAATCGGATGAACACAAAAACAAAATATGTAAATTGCATGGAAATGGAATTTCAGATTCAACAGCATAGAAAAAATTTCAATCCAAAATTATTTTGATGAAATGTTGAATAAAGTCAATTCTTGGCCTAAATTACATAAATTCCAACTAAGTATCCGAAGTGAGTTCGTCTTACCGAAGCCTACACGAATACTTCACCTAACCCAAAATCAACATTTTAAAGCAGATGGCGTCATCATACATTAAATTTGAGAATCCGATTAGAAAATCACCCTTCAAGTTCCACATCTAAACTAGAATGCTCATAAAATATGCAAAATGAGGTAAACTCACAATGAAGGCTTCCAAAGACGAACCAAAGGTCTTTTTAGAACAAGATACACATTTCGAAACTAATGGGGATGTTGGAATTCAATTCTGAGATCATTTTCAAGGAATGGTGAAGGGAGTTTATTATATCCAAACATAAAGATTTTAAACGTGAAACGGATATGACAACCAAATGAACGACCCGAGAACCGAACAACGGTCTTGGTTAGATTTTAAACTTAGGGACGCTACAGAAAAGCTATAAGATGCAACAAAATTGAAAAATTACAGAAATGACTGGAAGGGTCATTACAAAAACCAAACTCATAAACATAACAATCTTGACTCGGGGCAACCTCAGGAAGGGTAAAATGGTAAATATTTAGAAAAATCCAAAAATGACCTTTAGGGTCATTACATTACCCAACACTAAAAACCATATTTGTCCTCGAACATAAAGGAATAGAAAGTACTTGAATCCTCAAAAGTTTGCGGATATCTAGCATGCATATTAGACTCAATCTCCTATGTAGCCTCCGAAACATTATGATTCTTCCACTGAACTTTACTGAAGAAATTTTATTAGTTCTCAACTTCCTAACCTTCCTATCTAGAGTAGCCACATGCTCCTCCTCATTGGTCATGTTCAAGTCCAAAGTCACAGACTCATAGTGAATCACATGAGAATCATTATGAATGTACTTCTGAAGCATGGAAACATGAAAGGCCTCTGAAAAACTAGGTGGAAAATCTAACCCATAAGCCACTTTCCCAACATGGTTTAGAATCTCAGACGGACCAATAAACCTAGGACTGAGCTTGCTCATCTTCCTAAACCTCATTACACCCTTCATGGATGATATCTTTAGCATAACACGCTAGCCCTCCATAAACTCTAAGGCTCAAACCCATCTATTTGTATAACATTGTTGTCTTCTCTAGACTTTCAACAACATACTCTAAATAACTCAGACCTACTCTATAGTATCACAAAGTAGATCTACATCAAGGGATCTCACTTTAAATACATCAAATCAACCAATCGGAGATCTACATATCCTACCATAAAATGCCTCAAAAGGCATCATCTGAATACTGGAGTGGTAAATATTGTTATAAGAAAACTCTGCCGATGGTAAGTGCTTATCTCAATGATCTCCAAAATCAATAATGCAGGCCCATGGCATATCCTCCAACACTAAAATCATTCACTCGGACTGTCCATCAATCTAGGGATAGAAGGCTATACATATATCTAGCTGAGTAACCAAATCATGTTGTAATTCCCTACAGAAGTTTGAACTGAACAATGAACCACGATTGGAGATAATAGAAATAGGGTTACCATGTAACTGAACAATCTAACTTAGATAAATCTCCATTAGTTTCTCAGTTGTATAACCAACCATGACTGGAATGAAATGGGCATATTTAGTTAATTGATCCACAAACACCCAAACGAAGTCAAATCCACCCACGGTGATAAGAAACCCCACAACAAAATCCATGCTGGTCTGCTCCCACTTCCACGAAGGAATAGACCTTCTCTTAGATACTCCACTAGACGTCTGATGCTCAAACTTAACTCTCTGACAGTTCAAGAATCTAGCCACAAACTTAGTTATTTCTCTCTTCATGCCACACCACCAATAGTGCTGGCTCAAATCATGGTACATCTTTGTTGCTCCCTAATGGATGGAATACTTCAAACTTTGTGCCTCTCTCATGATCAAACTAGCCAAATAACCTGCCTTAGACACACATATCCTGCTACCAATCCTCAAAACTCCCTCCATGACAAGAAATTCCTTCTTTGCCTCTACCCCAACACTTTAACTCTGATAATACATAATTTTTCATTTTCAAACTGCTTCTTATTAATCTACTCCATAAAGTAAGAACGGGACTCAATAAAATCAAGGATACCAGTATTCTCTAAAATCTACAAGGGAACTAAATTATTCATCAATCTCTGAATCTCTCTGTCTAAAGGTCACACCTCTACTCAAATTGAAGCAAGACTACCATAGTTGGCTTCCAACTCAATGCATCAGCTACCATATTAGCTTTACCTAGGTGGTATATAATAGTCATATCATAATCCTTTATCAACTCAATCCACCGTCGCTACCTCAAATTTAAGTCCCTCTAACTGATATGTATTGCAGACTCTTATGATTTGTGAGTACCTCACAATGAACTCCATACAAGTAGTGATGCCATACCTTTAAAAAGAATACCAATGCTTCTAACTCAATATCATGGGTACGATAATTCTTCTCATGGGTCTTCAACTATCTAGAATCATATACAATAACCTTACCCTTATGCATCAATACTCCACCCAAACTGACTCTAGATGCCTCATAAAAAATAGTGAAAGGCTTATCCTCAATAGGAAAAGTCAGGACTGGTACCAAAGTAAATAAGGCCTTAAGCCTTTGAAAACATTCCTTGTACT
>JBDJHY011066250.1:0-14139 GCA_039654485.1 Withania somnifera
GCATATCTTGGCAATGGACTAGCTCTTGGTGATCTTGGAAGTTCAGAAACCCTATTTCCAAAAGAATCATAATATATCACACCTGAAAATTGTGGTGGTTGACATTTTTCACCCATCATAATTGCCTTTTGCCACAAGCCTTCTTCTCCGGCCACTTCTCCGGTTACATCTCCGGTCAACTCACCGGATTCTTCACCAACTTTTTTGGTCATGTTAGGGTTTAATGGTAATGGCCTTGGAGCAAATTTGGTTTTTTCATGAGACTTTTTTGAAGTTATTTTTGCTTGTTTAGCACATAGTGCTACAAGGGCTAATATTGAAAGAAATACACCAATTGCTAATGGCATTGAAGTATATAAATTTTCACCACTACTAATTCTTGGCAATATTGGACGAACCATATTTTAAACAAAATTAGGGTATTTGGCTATTTCGAGTTGGAAGAAGAAGAAGAAGAAGCAGCTATAGAAATTAAAGAAATGGAGTCTTGAAGAGTAGGAGTATAAAAATTTGGGAAGGGGGTGGTGGTGGATTTTATTTTAGGATAAATCACATAATTAAAAAGACATTCTTATCATATTTATATTTTATCCCACTATTTATAAAAAATTACGAAATATATCACTTTTTTTAAGGTACGATGCTTTCGGAGGGTTGCGATACATAACTCATGATACCTCACACATATCGCGGCTACACAATATATTGTGTGTCTAACCATGTACCTAAACGATTTAATATGTATCCATGTTCATATAGCTAGAGGGTTAATTGAGTTATGTATTGTACGCAAGTTATGTAACGCGACCCTCCACATGTATCTAGAGGGTCTCTTGGGTTATATATCACGTTCAAATTATGTATTGCGATCCTCCATATGTATCGTGCATAAAAAGGTGATATAATACGTAATTTCGAAAACTAATAGCATAATAAGTAATTAAAACTTATAGTAAAATATTTTATGTAGTTTACTCTTTATTTTATCCACTGTGAATTTATATATTAACAATATAAAAAAATTTAGCTCATCAAATTATTTAAAAGACAATTGCAAGTAAATCTTAGTACAAAATATTATAAATTGTTAATCCTAAAGAATGGAAAGCAATCTTCTATAATAGGTCAAAATATAATTAGTTAAGAAAAAACTTTTAATATATTGGTGCATATAATTTAATTATTATCTTATTCTATTGAGTAGTGATTTTTCAACCCTAATTGTAGCAGTTGCAGGGTAGGAGAAAAATTTTCAAACTTTAATTTTGCGTTGGAATTATTCTAATGACTCAATCATTAAACTTTAGAATTTTTACATATTGTTTTTTGTATGTAATGATCAGTTACAAGATTAAAAAAATCACCTTTATTTAAGAAAAATTTTCATGGTTTGTTTTTTTCAAGACTTTATAAAAGTAAAGTTGAAAAACTAATGAAGTTTTACTAGGACTTTGCTAATTCATATTTTATTAAATGTATATATTTTGCAAGTATATAGTTTGACCAATTCAAGAATTATTTTTATTGTTGAAATTATTGAAGACGTGTGTATCAGTAATATATGATAGATTTGTTCATTTATTAAGTGAGCAATATCTCTTACAAAGTCACCTACTCTTACAAAGTCAAAAATCTCCCATATAATTTATAGACTTTAAGTTTTGTTATTATGCATGGTTAGTGTAAATGATTTCTTACATTGAGGTAATTCTTTTAAAATGTAAGATTTTAAATCTTGAAAATAAGATGTTTATTTATATAATAGGTAAAATTAGCTTAATAATATAAAAAAAGATTTAATGTTTATGGATGTGGGCTTATATGTATTATTAGTAATTGTAACTAATAATTACAATCTCTAGCTGGTTATGTTTTGGATTAGTTTTTGAAATTGTTTAGCTTATAAAGGAGGGAGGGGGGGAGGGGGGAGGGGGGAGGGGAATTTTTGCCTTTCAAATAAATATTGTCACTTTGTCAGTATATAATATGTACGTAATAGTAAAAAGATCGACACTCTTTTATATTCTTAATCCGATATTTTGAATTCAAACTTTAAATCTTGGGTCACATTTGTTAAGTAAGGCTTGGTGCCTTGGCCTCCCATATACGTAGAGATTTTTTATGTAAATTCAAACTTAATCGGGGTCTAATATAATTAACGAAACAAAAAGAATTGCACGTATATCATTCTAATTCCTTTTTTTTTTTGTATATGTCATATTCTTTATATTTTTCTGACTTTTCATCTAGTATTGCTGTATTCGTATTAAATTGCAATTAAATTTGAATTTACATATTGCAAAGCTTATAAGGGCGGCAATTATTTAATTGCACTATTTGCTCTCGCAATGAAATGATCTTTAATTTTTACCTTTAGCAATCAAACTTTTACCTAGTGGATGTTAAATTTTGTAAGGAAACGGAATATAACTTATAGAATATTATAATATAAAAATATAAAATTATCCCCCCCAAAAAAATATTATTTACCTTTAGAGGCAAATATTAAAGATCAATACAAAGTAAAGGAAAAATTATAAACGACGAAACGATTCTTTCAGAAGAACTTTTTTCTTCTTAGGAATTTAAATTCAAAAAAAACCAAAAATGGTATATGACATAATATATAGGTGGTCACAGTACTATGTAAAGATTAGTGGACTGTTTTGCTAATCATGATGCATGTATTATTGTAATCAAATCTATACAAATTTTATGTCATAATTCTACGTGCTTCCCATGATAAGAAATTGGCAAATATTATAATAATAATAATTTCTTTCTAAATCCTAAAACATGCACCCCAACATCATCACCTCGAAAACATATTTAGTATACCAAGAGCTACTAATATTTTAGTACTACATTTCCTCTTTTGTTTTGTTTTTTTTTTTTTTTTTTTCTAAAAAAATCTTATGCATGTTTGAATCAATGGGCCGACCGAACCGGCCCAAACAATTGGGTCCGGTCCGATTTAACAAAGTCCGGGACGAGTCCAAATGGATCAAACAAATTCGGGCTGAATTGTTTGATCCAAACCGGTCCTATCCATATCAACAGTGTCCATTTAATAAAAAAATTAAACGTGTTTAATTTATACAAATATATATTTATATAATTTATAATTAGTACGAGTATTCAAGAATTGTTAATAATATTTACATATATATTAAAGATATATACTATCTACTAACAATATATACTAAATATACTAACGATATAAACAAAATATACTAGAGATATATACTATATACTAACGATATCAATAAAATATACTAGATGTATATATTATATACTAAAGATACATATATATTATATGCAAAATATATATACATACTAAGGATATATCTAGTATATATACAAAATATACTAGATATATACTATATACTATATACTATAGATATATCCTAAAGTCTAAATATATTAAGAGATATATATTATATATACTAAAGATATATTTACATTATGTTTTAAAGATATATACTAAAGTCTAAATATAGTAATATATTAAGGATATCATATATACTAAAGTTATATACTAAATATATATTAAAGATATATTAAACATATTAAGAAGATATACTAGAGATATATATATTAGACATACTAAAAATATATACTAAAGATGTAATCTAAGTATACTAAATATATATATTTTATAATAAAGGAAGATAACAAAATCAGAAAAAAAAAGATTTAATTAGTCACTTTATTGATAATATTGAAAAAATAATTCAACACTTAATATATTTGTTCAATCTTCCTATTTAATTCATAAGCATTAACATTAGGATTGACTGGTTCGCATTGGTCAAAATCAACAAATTCATATCTAAAACTTGCTTCTGTTGAAGAATGGGCTGACAATAGTTCGATTTCTTCTTTTTCTTTTCGATCTGGAACTAATCATTTATTTCTTCTTTCTGATATGATCCAGTCTCTAAGACATACTAGAACATTCATTGTATTGCTCCCCAATGAATGTTGATAGTCTCCAATCTGTTGTCGTCCCTGACTGAATATGCTCTCCGATGCAACTGTTGACATTGATACATTTATGACATCCCTGACTAATACTGATAAAACGGAAAAACTTGTTTGCTTTTCTTGCCACCATTACAGCGGGTTAACTTACTAATTTCTTTGGAGTATGCAACAAATAAAGACTTAATTCATTCCCGAATCCTATCCATGAGGTAGCCGATATTCTATAAAAAATTTTTTTAGTAAAATCAGGCATAACATATCTTTTGGAAGATGACGATAATGACTTTGCAAAATTAGAAGGCTAATCAGATGGGTTAGTAAGATTGATTGATGTGACATTATCAACTATAGTGGTATAGTGGTCTTATAATTATAAATAATAAATAAATTATAAAATTTAAAAATTAAAATTAAGAGATGGAAGAATTATACCAAATTGTCGAAGTAATTGATCAATTGAATACTTCAAAGTTGAAAACTTCCAATGATGTTGTTAATAATTGTAAAATAATAAATTACAAAATTAATTTGGAACAATTAGAGCACTTTTTTTAGAAAAAGATATTGAGAGAAATGTTGTAAAAATTGAAAAAATTAAAGTGGTATTTATAGAAAAAAATAGATTTTAAAAAATAAAAAATAAAAACAGCAAAAGAGCTGTTATTGGACCGTTACCCAATATTAACTGGCCCCAATAACGGTCCAAAATTTGGCTGGCCAATGGACCAAAAAAATTAATTTTTTAATTCGGGCCATTTTCGATTCAGAGAACCAACCGAAATGGTTGGCCCGGGTCGAACTGGGATTGGACCGGACGAACCAGTCACTGTTCTGGACCGGTCCAATTCATCATGGTCTGAGCCGGTCCAACCCTTTTTTGGGCTGATTTCACCGGACGAACTGGCCCATTGGATACCTTTATGTTTGACTATCCACGTACCAAAAATAGGGTGTGGTGAGTCTAAGAATCAAATTAATTTCCAATTATGTGATGGCGGAGCCATCTTCGACAAAGGGTGGTCAAGTGCACATTCTTCGTCGAAATATTTTGTGGAGTATAGAGATTAAATATTAACTATTACGGGTATATATTTAATTCTGAACATTCTTAATACAAGTTAAAAAAAAATTATATAGCTGTTGTAAAATTTCTGACTCCACACAAGTTAGTCAATTTTTTAATTTTTTTTTTACTTCTCCTTTTGTTGAGAAAACGGTTACTTTTGCTTTAATGTTATTCAAAATTGACCAAACATTGCCTTTCATAAAAATTTTAGTTACAATATTATCCAGTTTTTAGGAAAAAGATATATATTTGCCCTTGACTCTCAACAAAACGTTGAACTAATGCCAAAAATGAGGAGTAAATTTGCACATTTTCCTAAGAATTTGAATATATGAATCGAAAATATAAAGAATGATAAAATTGAACAATTTCTGATAATCCATAATTAAGAGATTTTGATATTTTCTCTTAGTTTGGGCATAGATATTGAAAACCGTTGAAATATTTAATCATACACAAGTTTTAATCAGACAAATATTGATAAAGTGTATTTTGGTACATTAAAATTTTATTGTATGTCAATATTTTAAAATTAATCTTTATTCTACGCAATTTTAACTGGGGTGAAATTTAGGAGTGTGTTTGGTACAGAGGGAGATGTTTCTTCAAAATTTGTATGTTTTGATTAATGAAACAACAATAAACTTCCTGCCCCTTATTATTTTAGGATACTATAATATATAATGTTTACAATATACAACCTAATGGGCTTCGAGGTAAAGAGCCCAAATAATATCTAGTACACTAAGTAATACACGGTAGTCTAATACAACAATCTTTATTTTGAAGGTCAAAATTCAACAGAATGTATATCTGCTTGTTTTGGTCACAAAATTTGGTCGAAGCACAAAAGTTCGTTCCTAAGCTTGTTTGAATTTGGTTATGAAGACATTCCAAGAAGGTATTTACTTTGTTTTCCACCATATGGTGTTATTGTAGTTTTATGTATTGTGAGTGTCTTGTTCTTTGAAGAATTTGAAACTATTAGTCCAAGCCACGAGGTGCCCCCCTCCCCCGAAAATTAGAGCAGGGTTAATTGCTTAGACCTTCCCTCTAGTTTAGCATATTTAATGTACGTTTCCTCTTGTTTGTAAAATATCCAAGACCTTTCTTCGATGGTGAAAGTAATAGTCTCGTTGTTAAATTTTTGCAGATTTCAAACCAAATACCCACCCTTTTCCAATGACTCTTCATGCTAGTTGCTCGCAGTCTCAGGGGATGACCTAGGAGTTTTAACTGATCTTCGAACAATGGATACGTGAATTTTTTCTTCTATTCAAGCCTTGGTGTATAGAGTTTTCCGATACATGTAATGGCAGGTACTTGGTAATTAGTCGATATTCATGAAAACTGACACAAACATCATGGTTATTTCCTAATTTCTTTTCAAGAAAAGAAAAATAGAAACAGAGAAACAAAATGCATAATATAAGCAGTCAGTGAACTCATTAATCTTGATCGCTGTTACCTTTAGCATACCACTTTAGACTGATATTCCTCAGTTGTTTCAGTGTTTCTGGATAAGCTGCGTATGTAAGAATCACAATCCTTTAATATTTGATTCTAATTAACCGAATAAATAAGTACATAGCTTGAAAAATAATAACAATTGCTTCATGTTAATGAAAACTAGATGAGGCAAAAGGCAAGGTTGTTCTTCATGTGACCTTTAAGATAAGAAGAAAGATTATATTTGAATCAAAGATGGCTAATCCATTACAACAAGTTAAGCTATTCTTTGTGGTTGGCAAACAATGACATGTCAACCAACCATTTGAGTGCTTTGAAAATATGGTGCAGGAATTAGACATCACAAGATCAAGTGCAAAGCTTATTAGAATAATATCCTATCTGAACTTAAGAATGTTAAAAACGATGTTTGAGCAACGCCATGATTTATTATATTTGCGTAGCAGGCCTCCGCCCTTTGTATAATGATGTTAGGACCCAATTCTTTAGAAAATTATTGCTAAAACAGAATGAGATTGTTATTGCTGTTTCCTTTTCTGTACACGTTTATAGCTATTCCGACAACCATTTCCTTTAATAAAGTTCTAAAGCCAAAAATGTGAAATTTGCTGATCCTTGACTCGAAGAGCAACACATCCTTTTAGAATTTAAGAAAAAGTTACTGGCTCTTAACTATCTGACTGCAATGATCTCCCTGATTAATGGGTATGGAAGAAATTTATAAAATAATTGAACTAAAAAACCTTTCTCCAAATTAATAAACTTAATTACTACAATATGTCTTGAAAAGAGTCTGTAATGTGGTCAAAGCTAATAACATATAGTTATATACCCAGCCTGCCATTGCCATTTCCTCATTAATAGTTATTTATTATGATATAAGTATTATATATAGGAAGAACGCATATGGTGCAGTATTATAAAAGAAGTGTTTTGGCCTATTGTGATAATACATTTATCATATTTTCCCTAGAGTGAAGACAATTAGGGCTATAGTATTCTATCGTTTTGGTCCCTTAGAAATAAATTAGGGGGACAAAGTTCCGAATACTAGTTGATTCAAAGAGATATCAACAAATAAGTGTGGACAAGCAACATGATAAAACCTTAGCCATGACATGTTGGGGCCAGAGGACCATACAATGTCAGTGATTTAACTTATCTAAATAGATAAGATTAAGAATTTTGCCAGTTGCCACTTTTAGCATACTTGTTGTAATAGATAACTCTAAGTCTTATTTTTAGGTCACTAATCTCAATGATATGATTTTCCACTTGTAGTTATCTTTTTATAAACAGTTTAAACTCATTATACTTGAGCCAATATTTCCTTATTATCATCTCACATATATGATTTTAAATGACTTGATGCTCATCAAGATCAGTTTTATAAAATGTGTACAAGATGAAATGGGGGAGGACAAAAGAGTGCCTCAATGTAACTAGAAAAACAATAGGCAAACAAGAAAACAGCAGAACAGGAAAAGGGAAATTCTGTTCAGAGACTTGTCAGCTTGCATCTCCCGTCTTCTCAATCTTGGGCTACTATTTGCCACTAGATGATAGGAGTTAGGATATGTGTATAAACTCTCAGAGTTACCAAATACCCTAGCGTAGACCATCTCTCCAAACATTCCAGCAACCGGATGAAAGACTCCCACTGCTGTATTATTTCCAAGATTGAAGGAAGGCGGTGATGAACTGTTGAGGTAACTGGCATAGGGATCATAGGCATTAGAATGTGGCAGCTGCTGAGAAGGATTAAAGGAATTTGACAAGGATAATGGACCAAAAGCAGGTGGCCTAGGAGGCACTTTTAGAGTGAGCTTGTTTTCAGGCTCAGATTCAGGCAGCGTTTCCCCACGCCCATAAAGAGGAACTAAATCTGTTTGGGAGATTTCAGCCTTGCAAACTGGGCATTGAGGGCGTTCATCCGAAGACCGAGAGTCACCCTGGAAGTGAAACCACTTGTAAATGCAGGGCCAACAATAGAGATGGCCACAAAGTGTAACGACCGGATCACGGGCAAAGTCCAAGCAGATGTTGCAATCAAAGCAGGCAGAAGTCTTCTCTGAGTCTGATGATTCTGGAGTAGGGATTGATTTCCACTCGTTTGAATAATACCTGTCAAAGGCCATGAGATTTGTTTCTAACCACTTGTTCAAGCTAAGGGTCTTTCCAAAATCTGAAAGCACAATCAATAGTTAGCAGCAGCAGGAATAATAAATTTACTCAAAATTGTTATAGAATTGTAGAGCATTCGTAGGCAGGCTACAGCATTAAAAAGGGTGGGAAGGAACCCACCACACAACAGAGGAGAACAAAAGGACAAAGCATGTGAATGAAAGACACAAATTTTAAAAGATTAGTGAAGCTTCCAAGCAATCCATAGTCACCAAGGGAGATGGATCAGTTAGATCTGAAAAATGATATGCACTTTAGCTAGGTACTTTCGTTTTGCCAAAAATATCCAGTAAAAGACATATTCTAAACTGATCAGAATCTCATAAAAATTATCAGCAAAGAATTATCGATGTTACTGGCTTCAATGGTAATCTCAGAACAACAACAACATACCCATTAAAATCCAACAAAGTGGGAGATCAAATAGTGTGTGGGAGTAGAAATATCGGGGCAAGGGGGGTGATGTCTTTTCAACTCGAAATACCTGCACAGGAGCTATATTCTTTCTATAGAATCAAATCAAGACCACTTAGAACTAAATTTTCCAAAAGATAGTTAGGCCAACTAATTGCCTCAGTTTGACAAAATATATCAGTCCAGAAACTATCCTACTTCAGCACAGTTGAAAAATCTCAATCCAATCCAATCTACCCCCTTTTAACTCCCCTTCTTTCCACTTTCACCATTTACCCCAATCCAAATGGTTGAAAAGACTACCACACATGATTCCTTTAGCATTTTATGAGGAAAGCCTCTTCTAATTCATAGTCACAAGGTCAAGAAAACCATCGTTTATAGTACAATATGATCATACACAAGAATTGAGTAATAGTAGTACCATAGAGATCAACAGAAAAAACCCATCAAAGATCTAACCTTTATACACCAATAATCACTATATTTCAGCCAAAATACAGAACAAGGGAAAATCAGTTCAATATTCAAGAAAGCAAAAAGAAGAGCTCAAATTCATACCAAACAAGTAAAAGGGTTGATAAAGAACCAGAATTTCAAACTTTCAAGCTTCAAATGGCAATTCCCAAGTGATTAATCAGAGGAAAAAAGAGAAGCAAACGGGGGTGTTTTGAGAGTTGAGCCGAGAGAGAGAAAATGGTGAAGCAGTTTTTGTAAGAAGAAAATTTGGAACAGTGGACTTTCTTCTTAGTAACCAATGCAATGTGGCTGATTATCATTGGTACTTGCTTCTTCATTGAATCTTCAATTTTCTACCTAATTATTTATCTTTTTCTTTTCACAGCTACCTAATTAGAGTACATCGGTACAAGTCACTCTAGCTACCGATATGAATATCGAACTAAAAATCTCAAGTTTGTATCTTGAGTTTGACAAAAAAATCGCCGCTTTAAAAATGAGCCTTTTAACTTGCTATGGACAATGATTTAAGTTTTTCAGGGCATTAATTAAAAATTATTTGGTACTGTAATAGATATTTGAATTAAATTATTCTTATCTCCTCTTTATATCACAACTCATGATTATATATTTTTTTTATGTAAGTAAGGATAAAATTCAAAAATAAAAAGCTAATGGAATAGCAAATAATATTCTAGACCAAATTATTTTTTTACTGAAATGACAAAAAAGAAGATCAAGAGGAAATTTCGAGGCCAAATTTTATTTTAAATCTTGGTACTACAACTTTTAACTCTCTTGAATATTGTCTCTTATACGTGTTATTCTTTATTTTATTTTTTATCAAGATTGAGACAAAGAAAGAGACGGTGAACATTAGCTAGTTTTTGTAATTTTGGTCAAAGTAATTCTTAGTGACATTATTCCATCACAAGGAAAATTCATTCATTTCATGAAAATTTTCGACGATGAATAATAAGAATTTTGATTATTGCAAGTTCACATCCATTAAGAGAGTTTCCTAAATTAATATTTACAAATAATATTTAAAACGGTGTGTGCGAGGGGTCAATAATATTTTAATATTGATATTTTTTAAATAGTTTATCTCCCTTTTTCTTTTTCATAATAACATTATCTTCAAATTCGAATTGGGGGAACATAATTACTTAAATATTCCATAGTTAATTATTCCTTTTACAAAATAAAGGCCATTAATCCCCATCTTTTATTCAAGTAAAATTAAAGAAACAAAAGAGAAGTAATCATCAACCTAATATACTTATACTCCACTTAGAAGTCAAGAAGCAAAGCATATTATATTCCCTCGAAAATTAATGCTTACTCACCATATTTTATTCTTAGTATTATTTTTTTAAGAAAAAACACATAAGTAAAATTACACATCAACCTAGCTACTTTACCAAGTGTAGAACAACAAGTTATTGATTTCAATAATTAAAAGAATAGACACACTTTCTTGTACTAATGATAGAATTGAAATAGCCTAAAAGGGTTTTTACTAGATGATCGAGATATTTTCACTCTTAATTGAAAAATTTAAATCGAGCTTTAAGAATAAATTAAATTTTATTAAAAGCGTATTCTTTAAAAATAAATCTTACAATATGTAAACTCAAATTAATTGAATTCGAACATATATATGTCAAACACACAAGGAAAAAACTAAACATAAAATATACTAGACACTTCTTATGTTATCTACGTTCGGAAAATAAAATTTTTGCCGACTATTAATCCAAATTAATCGAATTATATTTAAAAGTTATTGACAACAGAAATAAATATTTCTGAGAAAGAAGCGAAAATTTACTTTTAATTTTTTTTTATCATACGGTTCTTGCTAATATAAGATTTTATTTTTTTTGCTTCTAGACTCTAGTTTGTATTTCTAATATTTTTGTATATACTAGATAATTTAAGGCCTCTGATACGGGCTCAATATAATTGATTAATTTTATATGAGAAAGATTTAATTTTTTATTATTATTTTTCTTAATTAAGAAATCATAAAAAATTATTTTAAAAAATATTACTATAGCACTTTTGGCTTATAGTTTATTTGTCCCAATCAAAATTAGGCATAAATAAGTATTTTGATAAAATAATTAGATTCAAAAATATTTTCAAGTATTATCGATATTAGTTATGGGAAGAGTTGTTTTTCTTACATTGTTAAATACTTGATATCTAGAATTTAATCAAATTATTCTTATTTGTTCTTTGATCTCAGCAACAATATCAACGAATCAAGTATATTTTCATAAAATGGGGTTTAAAGAGAGTAGAGTGTGCACAATTCATACTAGTGTGAGATAGAAAGGTTGTTTTTTTATTTATTTTTTTATCTCAATTTAAAATATTATTAATTTTACTGTACAAATTCCTTTTAATTATTTATTATAGCTAAAATTATTAATTTTATTTTAAATTAAAATAATATTTTTTATATTAATTTAATTATTGTTAATAAATATAGTAAATAAAAAATATTTTAAGAATTAAATTGAAGTAAGAGCAAAATAGAGCTATTAGATTAAATGTTGTCACAATAAATAAGGGGAAAAAAGTGTATGTCTTGATTCTTGAAATTGCATAAATTATAATTAATAATAAATAAAAGGAACTTTTCTATAAAAGACAATGAGGCTCACATCTTTAGATGTATACTTGATTTTTTAGCTTTGTTAGAATTTTCTAGAATAAATTTTTTATTAAAAAAAATTCACTTTCTTTGAACGATTATAATTACTTTAAGCTAGATATTTTGTTAATTGAAAAATTTATCTTGGTCATCTAAGGTAAAAAAATATATATTATATATAGTTTTTAAGAAAAATATATTACATAGATCTTAAATGGAAGGTTGAAATTATCAAAAGTAAAATAGACAATACATATGACAAAGATTTATATTTTAAATTGAGGTAAAAATTTTTTTTTTAACGTATGAGGATTGTAAATATTTTTAACATTATAAATATGTTTAAACAAATAAAATAAAAAATACTTAAAAAAATAAAAATGGATATGCAAGGCTTTTATTATTAAAATTTTGAATTTTCTCATAATCTTATTTTGATCATTAATTATATAATTATAATTTTACTATTAAATAAAATTAAAATTATTAAAATATTTTTAATCGTTCTTCTTATGACTCTTTTTTTTATATATATAAATAAAATATAAAAAATATTCCATCTTGCTTGTCCTTCTAAAAGGCTCGTTCATTGAATTAATTCCTACACTTTATACATTAAAACATACATTAAATCTGCCACATTAAGGCTTAAAAATGAAAACGGCTGAGTGAAAAAGTTGGTCCTACTGGCTACGAAAGAAGGCAACTTTATTTATTAAGATTTTATTATGTGCGAAATTTAAAAAAGAATTTAATTATAAAAATATATTGTATGCAGTTTTATTTTATATTTTTATTTATTATTATTTTTAAAGTTTAAATTTATGACTTTTTAATTAAATGACAAGTTATTTTAAAGCTTCCCTAATAAGCTACTACTAGAAGAAAAAAAAATTATACTCCATTTCATATTAAGTAAATTTTTAAGGTAATATACACCTTTTAAGAAAAAATTTCTAGAATATAAATTGAAGATCACTTTCCAGTATTACCCTTTTAATTATTTCAAAGTCTATTCTTGAAAATAAAGATAATTATTACTCAAAAGGACTAGATAAATAATTAACTTTTTTGAACTTATTATGGAGAAAAAATAAAAAGGACAAAAATTAAAGAAAATTTTAATAACTCTTTTAAATCTTGAACATTTAAACTGATTTAAATAATAAAAATATTTTAAAATTTACTTAAAATGAGACCAAGAAAATAGTTGAAAATGTTGATATACAACACCTTTTTTTTTTCTTTTTCTTTTACAATTTTGAAGAATGAAAAAGACACACAAATCACAATCAAGAAAGAGTGCTGAAGACACATGTTTCATTTTAATTTGTACATAATGTTATAGATCTATTTTACCTAATTTTCAAAAAAGTTAGCTAAGAAATATCATTAACCTAAGCAGGGCAAAGTGCCAAGAGGTAAAGGAAGGAAAAAATATGCTGAGTTATTCTATAGTAATTTTTCCAATATAACATTATTATCTTCTAGAAGTTTATTTATCTAACTTAATCTTCTAGAATCCCTTTGTTTAATTATGTTCGCTGTACTTAATTTGAGTCAGCAAAGCACAATATAGAATAGTTATAAGAATTACTCTTAATAAAGTAGAGGGTTAATTTTATAAAGTTGAAAGTTAATTTTTGAAATAAGAATGATACCACAGATATATTTTAGTAGAGGGTTAATTTTGAACAAAATTCTAAGTCCTAACTTTGATTTTATATAGTTCTCATATGTGAAAATGAGAGCAAATTCTACTTGAACGAGATATATATAATTTATATAAATTTTTTATACATAATAAAATATGAACAAAATTTTAAGCCGCGTGTGAAATGTACATATTTCATATCAATTATATATTATTTTCATACTCTAAAATGTGAGCAAA
>JBDJHY011066359.1:0-14139 GCA_039654485.1 Withania somnifera
CGATATTTCCAAAGAACATGTGAATATATAGTTATCTCTCCGCCAGATTGATCTAGATTTGGTCAATAGATATTCAACAACCTCTCTACCGGACTTGGAAATATCTCGACATTAGAGCGCCAACTGTCCATTAACTAAAAGCACTGATATCTTGTTAATGACCCACTATCAAAATAATAAGACATCCCGACATATCCTACCAATAGATCGTCTCTCCTCCTTTCGATAGACTATAAGTATCATGTAAATGGATCATAATTCATCCTCCTGATGGACAACAAGTTGATATATACATTATCAACCTTTCAGGGGATCCTTTTCAACGAAACTGCATCAATAATTCATCCTTATGACACATTGGTATTTATTTTCCAGCTCATCACTTCCAAAGTGGAACTGACAAAGCATCAAGATGTCGACATGTTGAGAAAGGACATTATATGAATATCGTAAAAGACATCCCTTTCTTGTTTCAATTATGTTTCTACTAGCAAAGCTTGTTTTAATCTTACAGAGAGCATCCATGAGGATGAAAAATCTTGAAAATAAAGCTACATGTGCATGCTACTCCAAATAGATGCATTACAACGTGAAACTTTTTCTTAGTAGTGGACTGTACATAGCCTAAGGAGGAATATCTAACTTTATGAACATGAGTTGAGGATTGGTTTACACACTATCAAACCACACTCCCTATTAGAAGACATGCGGGTTGTTCTTCTGTTTTAACAAGTTTCAAGTTCTTTAGTCTCTTTTTGTCACTCCATTATCCATTGCTAATCTCAAGCTCAAAGGTAATCTTGGCATACAAGATCACCTTTTCAAGTGATTGAGTTTAAAAAATCTGATTCCCCTATTTTGGAGACATGTAGGCTGTATTCTATGAGAAAGATTTGGATGTATTTCAAACTTTTTCACTTCTCTCATTCTTACAACTTTTCGTCTTACCATAATTTGAAATCGAATAGCTTGTAAAATCATTGGGGATCGTGCTTAAAATCAAGCATTTGAACTACAAATGACCATAATTCCTCAAAGTCTGCACCGTAGCCCTTATTCAAGATAAATTGTGCGGTCGGTCAAAAGTTGTTTTCTCAAATTTCTATCACCAAGGATCTCTTTCATCGACCCTAGATAAACAGAGAGGTAGTTGTTGACATCCAATTTTTGCCCTCTCTTTCTTGAGTAATTATTGAGCTTTTTTTTCATAATTGATTTGCAAAATTGGAGAAATATTTTCTCAGAATTAATCCATAGACCTGTTTTCAAAATTATAATACATGTCTATTATAGATGTATATTCTTTTTCAAAAGCAATTTAAATAATTCTCAAATGTTGTGTCAAGTTTGATTTAAGTAGTTATTGCTCACAAAGCTACGAAATTAGTAATTTTATGTTTAAATAAATACCACTACGAAATAGGTGTTATTATTCTATTGAAAGCTCAGTTGAGTTCCTATTTATCTCAATCCAAATTTAGTCATTAATTTGACTGTTTTTCAAGTTCAATGATTTCAATCCTGCTAACTTTTGATTTTGAACCCGTTGTATTGATTAATATCAGTCCAAATTTAGACTCAATTGAGCCCAATTGTTATGCTGACCCGCCCCAACTTCCTTTTTTCCCCAATTTAATTACTCTCGATCATCGTTTTTACGCTACACGCAGTATACTCCTCCATAATTGCACCACACGCTCCAAAAAGAGAGCCTTTCCAGTCTAATTGTACAGAACGACCCCCAATCATCATTCAGTTTCCTCACAAAAACGACGATGCCAGCTGTATCAAACCTAAGCGTCCCCAAACACTGTTATTTCCATTGGATTCCCCCTAAAAAATTGATGTGTTGTCATCTTCTAGAAGAACCATAAGCGTCTAGGTGGCTGGAGAAACGCCCTTTTTTTCTTGATTTTTGTACGAATCAGGTGTGATTGCGACACCTGTTATTCTAATCTATTTCCATTTTTCCCTTTCCCCCAAGTTTTTACCTCAGTAGGAAGTAGGAACTCCAAGTTTTCATATATAAGGGAGATCTTTTGTTCATTAGAGGGGATCCACAATAAAACAGGTGAGAGAGGGCAGCTTTAGAAATTAGGGTTCATGGGGAATTAGGGGAGGCGGATTTTATTTTAGAGGTTTTACGGGTCTTATTTTTGCGGGAATGGGGGTTTACATTTCCTTTCTAGTCAAATACCTAGACCGAAAATTGAGGGGTGGATGCTAGGTGCCTTTAGTTTAAGGCTTTTTGCCATGTTTTCACCAAGTTCAAGTTGCAAAAACTTGGTGGAAATCATCTTCAAGCTCTTCCTTCCATTTCGCTGCCCCGTTAAAGGTAAAATCTCACTCTTTTCAAGTTATTTGTTGGAAATTTAAGCATGTTTTTGTTTGTTAGTTAGAATTTGTTAAAATACATGAGTAGCTCTCTGTTTTACTGAGGTTCGTAGATTAAAAATCCATCCTCAAGCTCTGTTTTGGTCTCCGTTAAGCCTAATTATGGACATTTGTTGGTTCAAATTTAAGTTCGATGGCGTTATCTGCTGTTTGGTATAAGATACGAGTTGTTGGTTGTTTCTTGATGAAATGACCAAAACCTTTTCTTTTCCTCCTTAAATGCCTGCTCTGTGATCTACAAATATGGTCCTTTGTTACTATAGTTGGTGTGATCAGCTTTCTAATAGATTTTATTTGGATACAGTCATCAAAGTGAGAGGGTCATTATGTTTGAAAGGGTCATTTGTTCTATTGGGTATATGGTAATGAGCATGTTTGGTATAAGAGAATGGATTATGTTACATTATCTTGTGTGCAAAAAATTGTTGAATTTCTGTTCAAAATATGTCTTTGAATGCAATCAGGTATTGCATTCCTTCTCATTCTTTTGCGTCTGTTTGTTAAGATGTGAAGATGAACAACATATTTTCAGGAATAGAATAGCTGACTGCATAAGTGTTAGTTGTGCCATGGCTATTGAATCCAGAATGTTACTGTCAAATCTTTTTAGTTAGGGGGCCAAGTACAAATACTGGTAGATAGATAAAGTCTATGTTGTTATGTGAACTTTTAAGGTCTGACCTTAATGAGGTTGTCCTCTTATGAGTTTACATGTCTAAAGGTCATAATTTGTTTCCATTCTTTTCTCTCTGATGGCTTGTGGGCCTAGTTCACCCTTCTTTATTTACCTATTTGATACAAGTTAGAGCTCTTCTTTTAGGAGAAACTGTTGACCTGGGTGTAGCTTATATTTGTTGGTTCTAACTCACTTTCCTACTTTTTTTTTTTTTATAGAATGAAGAGGTTTAGTAGGTTGCTTGCTGTTTGGGTGTGAAAAAGAGCACATTTGAGTGAAAATATGGTTAGTTGTTGTTTGTTCAGTTTGAGGCTAATGTCCGCTGTCTGAAACATGCTGGCTCTGTATCTGTTTTCTAAGAAGTGGCCACTCTTTGTTATTTTGAAGATGATTAATGAACATTTTGGGATTCTTGGTTGCACCTCAATATTAGAATATATGAAAAGTACATGTTTAGGTGTAGAAAATGAATCTTTTGTTTAAAATCAACATAGTTGCACGACTAAGAGTTGTCTGCCCCATTATGCTATTCCATGTACTAAAAGTGAATTCTTGTTGAGGGTTAATGTACTGTTAAGGGCCCATTTTCTTGGTTTCAGCTGGTTTTGACAGCAAAGGCTCGGCCATTATAGTATGTTTTCTCTTTTTTTCCTTCCATTTGGTCTTTTGTTTATTAATTGTTGTCATCATATGAATTAAGTGAAGAATAGACCCTCTAAGGTCAAGGCTGCACTCACAGCATGTTTAAGCTGCTGATTAGTTCAATCTTTGTTCTTGTGAGTCAAAGTTAGAATTTTCTGTGGATTTTTGTGTTGCCTTCATAAACTTTGGGTCCAATAGCATGTTCTTCTTAACCTTTGGTATAGGTTCAAATCCTATTGGACGCAATTTATTTCCATATATTTTTTTTTAGATTTCGATAGCAAGAAATGGTTGAGTTTGTTTATATGATCAAGCATGCATGTTAGGTAAAGATTGACATCAAATGTAATTTCTAAGTTGAATGGAGCCCTTTCATGGCCTCAATACACTAGATTGTTGCATACAATGTTTATTTCTCTCAGTTTTAAGCATTAAGAAGTAGAATCAATTCTAAAACATGGACTGGATACTCTCATTTAACTGTCGATGTTTCTTTCCCTAGAGATATCTCTTTCTTTAGCCAAGAATCATGTCTGATGTCTCTAGGTATTTATGGATATTTCTCTAGCTACTACTTGACTGTTTCTTCCTTTAAGAACTGAATCCTTTTGCTTTGTTTTGTTGTTGAATCTTGGTTCAGTATGGCAAGAATAGGATGTGCCTTACTTGCAAATTCTATTTCTTTTCCTTGTTCCCTGTTGAGTGCAAACTTTCTGCTCAAGTGTCAAGCTGGGTATGATCATTCTGGGTCTCTTGTTTTTCTTTCTTTCACTAATTTGGACTTAAACTGACCAGTTTCCTCTTTGCTCAATGCTAAGCTGGGAGCCTTTTGAGTCCTAGTCGTTGTTTTTATCTTGTGTTTCCTTGTTCGGTTGAGCCTTACGGCATAGTTGTGTTTGTTATTATGTAATGAGATGCTCTTTATTGATTTGAACTCCAAATGTGCTAAGTGTTATCCTATGACTATCTGTTGATGTCTATTTCCTTCCAAGTTACATTGTTTAGTATAGGGTTTAGGGTCTCTTGTTGCATATCCAAATGAATAAAAGCCATCTGCTGATTGCTCCCATCTGTCAGAACTCTTTAAAGACTCATTCCTGTGCTTTGTTGCTCCTGAACAGCCTTATCTCTGCATTTTCTTAGTTCTATTTCTTAGCTGGTTGAATAAATATTTGGAGTTTGCTTGGTCATAATTTTCTGTTTAACCACATAGCTGTATAGGTTAGTGAAAACTGAGATCTCTTTTAATAAAATCTTACCAGTTTGCATGTTCAAGAGTTGTCTGGTTCCATTATCTGCATATAGTAGCATATCTAAAGTCTTAACTAGTTTGACCTTTGTTTTGGGTGCTAAAGTTATTCCTTAGGGTTCCAGGTTGTAATTTGGTTTATCTGAATCACTATTCACAATTCAGCAGCATGCTTAAGCAATGAGGGATGGGTTAGGGTGTTTTGACCTTTGGAAACTGACAATAGGCAGTTCTAAGATTCTCTAGTATATGCCAGTATTATTTTAGAGGGCTAACATATCCAGTTTTCTTAAAATAATTGGCGATTAATGTACAGACCTGGGTTACTTAATTTGTACAGTGCTCCGTGTAAAATGTGAGTCTTTGAACTATCCTTTCCTGTTTAGTTCTCAATGTAGTCTAATTAGTGATGAAGTGTTGATTGCTGCTGGTTGTTTAGAAGAGAAGTAGACTGTCCAAAGCTTAATGTCAATACCATTTGTGTTGGATTGGTAATTTGGTTTAGTTTGAAAATCAGTTTCATCCTTTTCTCGAGTCCAGTATGAGATGGGCATATGAAGTTGGGACCCTTTCAGTATAAACTTATTGGCTTGTGTGTTGCCTGATTTTGATTTTGATAAGGTTTTCTCTTTATGTTGATCTTGTGTTTATATATGATCGATGGGTAACTAATTTTTTCCCATCTTTTCTTCTTACATGTGACACCTGCGGAGTCCGTTTTGGATTCCTCTCCTCCATTGCCTTTCTCAGGGGCCAGGCCTAGTATGAGTCGGACCTCCAGCCAAGTCCAAAATTGGACTGAAGACATCAGAAGAAGTGGAGAAGGGGCTGAAGCCCATTAAATTGAACAGAAGTAGCGAAGAGAAAGAATGGGCTGAAGCCCATCAAATTCAATTGATAGCATGGGCTGAAAGTCCCATCCTTATTCGTTATTTATGTTGGTTTGTAATGGGCCATAAGGCCCAATTTATTTTTGTTCTTTTTAACTTTATGTTTTGTTGATATAACGGGTTATAAGGCTCATTATTGCTAGATTTAGGACGGGCGGAAGATAAATGGGTTTGATGCCCAATGATATTGTAACCGGGTCTGGTTTTCCTCCAGAGGTACAAAAAGGAGAATTGGGCGCGCTTGGTTTTGAGTTTGGGCCAAACGTCCAAACCAATCTTTCTTTCCCTCTCCTTTCATTTTGATTACTTGTTTTGCTTATTTATTTATTTGGACTAATACAAAAGTGTTTTAGACTTTGTTAGAAATCTTTGAAGGACTGATCAGTCATCATGTTTTCTTTACAAGGGATTTTGAAAAGCCAACCTTTGCAAAATACTTGAAAACAGGTTGTCCATTTTGCATGGGTTATGAAAGATTATTTTATCCAACTTGTTGCTTCAAAGTTGATCAGGTAGTTTGTTAGGCGGCGTGTGGAATAAATGGACAATCACAAGTTAGAAGGCAATTTTGGTGCCTTTACAACCTTACAAGAGTGTTAATAGGGATCACTTACCCGAATTTTTGTATTTTAAAAGTCTTTTGATTTTTTGAAAAATGAAATTAAGTGGATAGTTTTGCTTTTTTTTGTTGCTTGTTTCATTTTTTAAAAATTATTTTGAAAATGTTAAAAGTTTTTGAAACAGTTTTCAAGGTCATTTTTAAAGAAAACAATAGTTGGGGTCAAAATTTGAATCAAAATGGCTTCAAATCAAAATACTTGGATCTGCAAATCAAAAATTTCAAACAAAAGGTACCAAGGTGTTTTGCACGTAGGGAACTCATATTCAAAGTTTAAAGACAATACTAAGAAGAAATGAGTTAAATTTCATGGATTAAAGTGAAGAACAAATTTGGTTAAATTTGAAAATTTCAGATGAAATTTGAGTGGAAATTTCTCAATAATTGAAGAGTAGTCAATGAAATATTATTTTCAAAATCATTCAATGTTATATGCCAAAGTCTTAAGGATTGGCAATGGAGTATTTTGTGTTTAGAG
Organism: Withania somnifera; assembly: GCA_039654485.1. Taxonomy (NCBI): domain Eukaryota; kingdom Viridiplantae; phylum Streptophyta; class Magnoliopsida; order Solanales; family Solanaceae; genus Withania; species Withania somnifera. Next base: position 6,949 of record JBDJHY011066359.1, read on the forward strand.
ATGAAAGATAATGAAAAATTAGAAGAAAAATTCATTTCCTAGGTATTTATGCCTGTTTCCAGGTACCTATTGCAATCTTGGGACCATGATTGCGATTGCAATTGCGTGGTAGATCGAGACAAAGCATAGTGACTGCAAAGCTTTGGAAATGGATGACTTAATTGTATGAAGGTCACCGGCGATTGCGAAGAGAAAAAGTTAGTTCATTGTGGTTGCATGGGAGGCCTTTGCAATTGTGAAGAGTACACGTCTGGGCACCAATAAATTGTGCACCAACATATTTTCAGCCCCAAAATTAAAATGAACAAGGTGTTCAGAATGCATTTTCAAAAATCAATGAATAACCAAATATGTTACCTACACGAAAACGACATTGCGTTTGAAAATTGATGAACAGCCAAATTTGCTACCTGCATGAAAATGACATTTAGGACTCAATGATGGAGATGAGTTTTTTTTATCCGAGATCATTTCGATGAAATGTTGACTAAAATCAAACCTAGGCCTAAATTTTCACAATTTCAGTCGAATACTCGAAATAAGCCGAGATGGCTCGGGGCCTAAATAAATAGCTCACCTAAACCAAACCGACATTTCGAAGTCGATGGCAATTAAATTTATCAAAAGTTAATCGACGTCAAACTTTTAAACTCCAACAAGCTTAAAAACACACAAAACCAATAAAATTACAAGCAAGGCCTCCAGACACGAACCAAGAGTCCTTCTAGAACAAAATTTATATTCTATCAAAAATCAATTCCGAGTTTATTTTCATAAAATATCGGTTAAAGTCAATGATTTCAATAATTAAGGCTTTAAAACAGAAAAACGGACATAACGACCAAATGAACGACCCTAGAACCGAATCATCGGTCTCGATAAGTCATAATGATAAAACTCTAATATGTTAGAAAGTGTAAAAACACGAGAATGACCATAAGGGTCATTACACCCACTATTAAAACGACTTTCGCCCTCAAAAGTTAGAAGAAGGAAGTACCTGGAGGCACAAACAACTGCGGATATTGAGACTTCAACTCACTCTTGATCTCATAAGTAGCCTCCTCCACAGAATGATTCCAACCATCCGAATCTCCATGGATCTCAACTTTCTAACTTCTCTATCCAAAATGAGCATCGACTTCTCAACCATGAATAAACCCTCATCCACCTAAATAAAGTCATACCAAAGCACATACGACCCATTTGGAATATACTGTCTCAACATAGACAAACGAAACACCAGATGTACACCGAAAACATATGAGGCAAAGCAAAATTATACGTCATACTACCAAGACATCTCAGTATCCTAAAAGGGTCAATAAACCTGGGAGAGTTTTCCTTTTTTCCAATCTCATCACGCCCTTCATGAAAAATACCCGGTCATCAATATTGAACTCTAAAGCACAATGACAATAATCAGAATAACTTTTCTGCCTACTCTGTGCTGCCCGAAGTCTATCCTGAATCAAACAGACCCTATCCAAAGCAGATCGATGCTTTGAAGCCTAGACTCAAACCCATTAAACCAATCAACTGGCGAGCGACACCATCTACTATATAAAGCCTCAAAGGAAACCATCTGAATGCTAGAATGGTAGCTGTTGTTATAAGAAGAATCTACCAAGGGTAAGTGTTCATTCAAGAACCACCAAAATAAAAAATGCAAGCTCATAACATGTCCTCTAGGAGATCCTCTCGAATTGACCATCTTTCTGCGGGTGAAAATTTATGCTGAAATGAACCTCGGTACCCATAATCCGCTTTATAGCTCTCCAAAATTGAGATGCGGACTGAGTACCACAATCTGAAATGATTGAAACCGGAATACCATTCAATGAACCATCCTACTCAAGATAAATGTGGGTCAATTTATATGCACTAAAAGAAGTATGAACTTGAAAGGAGTGTCAGACTTAGTCATGGCTTCGAGAAGTATGAGGTAAGCCTGAGATGAAATCTATAGTAATTTGTTCCTATTTCCACTTGAGAATATGAAGTCACTGCATCAAACCATCTGATCTCAAGTTCTCAAACTTTACTTACTAACAGTTTAAGAACCGAGATATGAACTCTACAATATCCCATTTCATCCTACTCCACCAGTAAAGTTGTCTCAAATCCTTTTATATCTTCGATGCACCTAGAAAAATAGAATATCGAGAAAATCGGCCTCACGAAAGATCAACTTAATCGAATCTCTAACTCGAAGAACACAAGCACAGCCCTCAAAACTCAAGATACCGTTAGAATTCAAAGTAGCTCTGTGGGGCTCACCCTTCAAAAACTAATCACGAATGGAAACTAAGTTTGAATCCTCAAACTGGTGTTGCTGAATCTGAAAAGTAGACAGGGCTTCAACACTAACAAAAACACGACCTGAATCTAATAAATCAAACCTAACCAATCAAGTGTCTAAGGATTGAATGTCCAAAGCTAACTACCTATTCGCTACCACGTTTACCTTGTTTGGATGATTTAGAATACAAATGTCGTATTATTTCAACAACTCAATCTATCTCCACTGGCGAGCATTAAGCTCTATCTAAATCATAATGTATTGAATACTATGATGATTCATATAGGTCTCACAATGAACCTTATGTAAATAGTGCCGACAAATCTTGAAGTTAAAAACTACCGCTACCAACTCTAAATTATGAGAGGGACAATTGTGTCGTCTCGTGATTCTTCAGCTTCCTAGAAGCATAGGCTCTTACTCAACCCTATTGCATCAATACAAAACTAAGACAACACTGGAAGCATCACAATATATTGAAAAACTCTAACCCTGTAATGATCCTCACGATTATTTATGATAATATGCGATGTTTTGCATTCTAGAGAATTTCAGTAGTTTTTCTAAGTCATTATTGACTTGCTGGGACCGATAGTTTGGATCTGTAGTGACTCGGTTGTGAACTATTTCAATTTGCCTATTTTAGGGCTTAAAACTAAGTATTCGTTCACCAAAGTCAAATTTCCATCAAGATGAATTTGAAATTAAATTCTGAAATTTTTTTAGCATGACAAACAAAGTCATGATTGACCTTAAGTTTGTGTATTGGAGTTTTCATTTGTAATTTATGCCAAATTATGGATTTTTGTTAAGTGTAAGGCATAAAGTGGAGCTTGGGTGGTGTTTTGATGTTTGAAGTGTCGGATTGGAATTCTGACGCTTCCATCAGCTCTAAAATCGTAAATTTAGGCTAGTAAGTATATTGGTGTTTCTGTTGGTATGCCCAACGTGATTTTGAGTACCTTGGTGGAGTAGTGCATTTTTGGCTATTTTTGATTTGAGGGGTCATTTTTGTTAAACAACCTCATATGGCTGTTTAAACGATTCTATTGGATCTAAAATGTCGTTTTCATGATGTTTGCATAATTGGCTTATTGAAATTGGACTAGAAAAACTCATTTTAGACCCCTCAGAGTTCTTGATTTCAGCTAATGTGAAATTGCAGGCACAGACTGCCCTTGCGACGGGGATGGGTCGCACCTACGAGGTCACCCCTGTGACCAAGGATCCATACCAGCGGCCTTCACCCCAATGACCTATTTTCCGCCCCAGCGACATTAGCAGTAGCATTAAATAACTGCAACCCCTTCAACCATTCCGTTTAGAAAACCAAATTCTCGTATTTTCTCCCATTTTCTAAGGCATAAACTTGATGAAAACTCTTTCAATCTTGAAGATAAAGTTCCCAAAAGGTTCCTTGCATCATCCCTACCTCCTATAAGTTCTTCTTTGCTTTAATTCGTAAATTTCTTGGGTTCCTTCATTAATGAACCCCAATTGATGAAGTTGATAAAATCATGTCATAATTTGTATATTATTGTATAATTCTTTATTTCCTACGTATATTTTTCTTCTAGTATCTCTAACACATTAAAATTCCAACGTTTAATTCATAAAAATCGCATCTTTGACCCCATTAGAGTAAAATCTGTCCGGGTTGTTTTGGAGCCCTTCCCATACTCGAATTGTGCTAAATTTTGGAACACGACTTTCTAGTAATGTTGGGAATTCCGTGGAGAAATTTATTTTCAGTTTTGACAAGAGGACCCCGCAGGCCCAATTTAGGCCTGATAGCAGTTGGAGTACTATTCGTGGACTTGTAACGCTTTATCATCAGACGACAGGTAGGCTCTATGGGGCTAAATAGCATCCGTGGGTTGGGTAGCTATGTGGATATAGTAATCTTGTACCGTTCTTTTGTCTGTTCCCAAGTTGATTTATATTTTGGCATCAGATACATATATGGTGCCTATGACTTAAGAGTTCCAGTGATATCTGTGTAGGGCATAGGAAATTATTATTAAATGATCATATGTTGATATATAAACTTGTTGATATATTGTGTATTCATGACAAGAAAGGTTAGACCTATGGCTCCGATGAGAGTGCATTGGGGTTGGGTTAGTATCACTACTTGAGTATTGAGTCATGATGGCTAGAGGCTGATTTTGGTAATATAGATGGATAATGACATAAATCAATAAATGGAAATATTCTAATAATAATACAAGTAATACCTCTTTTAAGGATTTTAGACTCGATGTTGTATTGACACTTGGTAATACTATTTTTACTTATTTTAGTCTAGTTTTTACATCCTGGCACTGAGAAATAAAATATTTAACTAATAAATGCTAGGACTTGACCCGACTACGTTCGGTAGTGAGTACAACGACACTTGAGTCCGTCGTCGTATGAAAGTCAATACAACTTTTCTACACTTCTCACATTTGATGGTTATGGAAACATTGATGATACAGTTCCCTTGAGGATATTGGTGATATAGTATATTGAGGTGTTGTACGCCTTGACTTTCCAAGTATGACTTGATGAGACTATTGATACTAGGCACGAGATGCTAGACTATTGAGACCCTTGAGGCTCTGAGATTTAGAATGTGAGGTTATGATTTTGTTAGATACCGTACATGGTGATATACCACTATGGACCTTTCATCTAGACTATAGCGATGCGGAGGGGGGTATATGGCAGAAAGAGAGATATATCGGGAATATTTAGGATAACCTTTCATAGGTTTTACTTGCTGGGCCTACGGGTCTTGGAGGAGATGCGTACACAGGACTGGTTACTTCATATGATTGTATTTACTTTTCGACACTTGTTTTTTTAGTGTACCCCTAGTAGTATGGTGATGCCTATGGGTGAGCGTGTTTCTATGTATGCTGCACTTCTATCTGGGGGACCTGACAACGTTTATATGCATTACTTTAGTATTATTATTACTATTTAGTGGTTACTATTGGTTAATTGATACTTTATGTTGTGTAAGATTTTGTTCCTTATACTATTATTCATTCATTCATCATTTACTTGAGGTTACTGGTATACCGTCCATGTTCTCCTCCTGTTTTCTTTTGACTCCTGTTTATTGCATTATTATTTTACATATATTGTTGCGAGGATTCCGGGTATGTTTTCCTTCATTGCCTGAGATCTTGTTATATGATTAGCTAGCGATACTTATCTACTTGTATTTGATTCTTATTTGAGTAGCTAGCTTTCCTTATTGTACTATTTGCTTCCGTGACTATATTTTATTGTATTATGTTATTTACTGCTTTTATTATTATTATATGCCTAGTGGGCCCTCGAAGCCTACTGGGTACTGGTTTTTTCGATAGCTTGTACTCATATTACACTTGTACATATGTAGATCCGAGTATAGGTTCCCGACCTTGATTACAATCAGTTATTTGTGTAGACTTCCTTTACTTCAGAGATTCAGGGTGAGCTTGGAGTCTGACTTTACCTACTTCTCTTCGGCTTGACATTTCTATTTGATCTCTATGTATTTCAGAGATGCAGTTTTATTATACATTTTGATTTCTTATTTCTATACTTAGTGGTTCGTTTGACATTAATACTGGGTTTGGTCATGTTGTTTTACTATGTTACTTTCACTTTATTTTCTTTATTATTTATTGAACTTGTGCTTTCTTCATTGGTATAGTAGTCCTCCGCTTCGGCTTAAGACTATGAGGTTGGTTCTCCTACTGGTGGTATAGTAAGTGCCATCATGATCCACGAAATCGGGTTGTGACAAGTTGGTATCAGAGCCTAGGTTCATCGGTGTCAGTGTATAGAACTAATATTTAGTAGAGTTATGCAGATCGGTGTGGAGACGATTGTTGCTTATCTTTGGGAGACTATAGTGACATTTAGGAAAATTGACTCTTTCTTTTGAATCATGTTTCGTATGTATATCCTTTATGGTTTCTTGAAAATTCACACTTATTGTCATCACTCTTTTAGAGATGCCTCGTACATGTTCATCTGGAGCCAGGAAGGTGTCTAGAACACCAGCAGAAATGCCTACCCCAACTACTACTTGTGAGGTTCCACCAGTGCCTACAGAACCTGTAGCAGTACCAGCTGTAGTGCCGATAGTAATACCTATTTCAGCACTTGCTGCAATGCCTTCTCCTGACATTCATAACATATTGTGGTAGCTACTTAGTGCTTATGGTGGTCCTCCTACAGAGGGAACACATATATCAATCCCAGTACCTCAGCCTACAGCTGCAGTCCCTACAATGCAGCCAGTGCTACCGGTTGTTCCAGCAGTGACTTCTACACCTGATCAGGTCATACCAATGCCAACTATTGCTCATGCATTTGAACAATAGCTAACTATGAGAGACATGGAGCAGAAGTTCTAGACCAGATTCCTAATGTTGGATCCCCCCAGATTCTATAATGACCCTCATGGTCATTTATGATAAACACGCGATGTCTTGCATCTCAAAGCATTTCAGCAATTGCCCGAAGTCATTTATGACTTGCTGGGACCGATAGTTCGGATCCTTGGCTACTCGGTTGAGAAATATCTCAAATTTCCTATTTTAGAGTCTAAAGTTAAGTGTTCGTTGACCAGAGTCAACTTTCCTTCAAGACAACCTCGGAATTTAATTTTGACAGTTCCATTAGCTCCGAAATGCCAAACAATGTAAAGATTGACCTTAAGTTTGCATTTTGGAGGTTTCGTTTGCAAGTTAGGCTAATTTATGGAAATTGTTTAAGTTTTAACCTAAAAGCTGAGTTTGATTCGAAACTCGATGTTCGGAGTGTCGGATTGGAATTCTGATGCTTCCAGCAGATCTAGAATGATGAATTTAGTCTAGGAGGGGTGTTGGTTTAATTTTCTGGAG
>JBDJHY011066470.1:0-14138 GCA_039654485.1 Withania somnifera
CACCCTCAATATAACCTCAGTAGGCATCAAGATCTAGGCAACCCGTTACCTCCTATCCCTGGAAGAAACCTCGATGGATCAATAAGAACTGGGTAATGTATCATCTCATAATTATATAATATGTGGCCCGTCACCTATTGAAAAAAACTAGGTAATATATCATCTTATTGTTGTATCACAATCCTCTTTGTTTTTTTTTTCTTTGTATATATTATGCCCCATGAACCATATTTCATTTCAATGGTCAATATGCATCAGTCCATGGGGAAAAATAATATGCAAATCATGTAAAGATGCAATATCACTCAGTAATTCAACAAGATGACTCATGGGCACAACAATAATGAGGAATCATATCATTTCAATTAAATACACTCAAGGGAAAAAAATTAAGTTAGGATGCAATCGAGTGTAACAACAATAATTAGGTATCTCATCGCCACATAAATATTACAATACATGAACTCATATTTCCATCTTTATTACCTTTGTTTTAGATCTCCCATGCTTGGCAATAATGGTGAATACTCATCACACCACCCACATGGATATCTCCTTTAGGCTCAATTACTCCCCATTTCAAGAATTTTTATTTGCTAGAGATTCAAGAGCCTACACATGCCTTAAAAAGTAAAAAAGCAACTCAAGAGGTTGCCTTTCATTTCCCGCGAACCTCCAAATCTATAAAATCTATTCAAATATGAGCTACTCATGATAAAATATAAACATTAATACCCATATTGATATTTTCAAAATTGAGCCCAAAATCGCCTCTGAAAAGTCAGTACCGAGGATCAAGGGTAAATATGGAATTTTCTTCAAAAATAATGTTATCCATACTCTGGAGATATCAAATCTGAAATTTCATCCAAAATAGGGTAGAAATCTACCTTCAAAACTCAATTAAATCAAATCATGGGTTTTCCAAAAAATTCCTAAATTTGCACTTTGAAATCCTAAAATCATTAAACAATTAATGTCTAAAATGGATTCAACGATTAAAAAGCTTACTAAAAAATTTTACCTTAAAATATATCTTTTAAATTCCCCCAAAGTGAGCTCTCAAAGTACAAAAATACAAGGGAAATGAGAATGTTCAAGGAGTTTTAGTCCAGGCCACTGTGTCAGGACCTTCTACATGATCGCAATGGTTAATCATATGATCTCTATGAGTAAACTCTCTTGTCCCTAAAAAAAACTCTACGCAATTGTGACTATAGGTCACATAATCGTGATAACCTGAGGTATTGACTTATGCAATCATGATGTCGTTTCACCTAATTCTATGACAATATTCTAACCTAAGTGATCGTGATGCTCATGCATGCGATGAGTAAAATTCCCCAACACTAGTTTCTATTCATGACAATAAATATCATAGAACAAAGTCTCCAATTGGACCCTCGATATTTTTTTAGAATTTTTTGCACACAAACTATATGTGCTACTTACTAAATTTGAAATTCCGGACATAATGCAATCATCAAATGGAAATTCAAGGTCTTGTTGACCCTATATCCACTAAGGTTACTAAAAGTGGAACTTTTTATAAAATGAAAAAATTCCCTTACAACCCTTAGAAATATTTTAAACCTCTTTCTATATAAAAACTGATCTCCCGAATCTAACAAAATTGACAAAATTCAAATCCGACCACCCGATCATCAAATGTTGACCAATATCAATCTTTGGCCTTAAAACTTAACTACATCCTGTAAAATGAGATAAAATTACCATAAAAGCCTAAAATTGAAAACTAAGGTCCTCCTATATTAAATTTAAGATTCTGGAGTTGATGGAACTGACGGAATTTCATTCTGAGACTCGAAACTCCAAATGTTGCCAAAAGTAAACTATTCTAACTTAAAGGCTCCAAACCTAAAAATTTCACAAAACTCATATCTTTTAGCTTTGATTCCAAAACCAACCCCACCAGTTAGTTAATTAAAAGATTTGTGGCATATATAATATAAGATATGGGTTGATAATTGCAAATGGTGAAACAAATGGATGTTCGAGTAATAATCATGGTAATGTTAGAAAAATAGTTAGTAAAGTTTTTCATCCATGGACAGGGGCTCTTCAAGAAGGACTAATGGCTCTACACGGCTATTGGGGTTTTTGGATCAAAGTGATACTTTCATTAATGGAAACTACTTGGACTAGTATGATGAGATACTTAGACATATGATTAACGATAAAGATCTTATGATTATGGTGTATGGAACCCTTAGAGCGATCAAGGTTCTCTTTATGTTTTGATTTTTTACATAAGTGTGTGAGTCTTGACATGTGAATGTTTTCATAGAGATGGCATTGGTTTCTTATTCAATAATGTAGCTTAATGGACAGGTACTACTAGACTTAGGAATAGTGGAATTAGCCTTTGGAAGTACTAGTTTTATTCATAAAATGCTTAGAGTAGGATCAGACAGGGATCTTTTCCTTGGTATTGTGTTACTAAGGAATCTTGGTACTAGCGCCAATATTGTGGGCATGATATTTTACACTATATTTTTTATTTTAGCAGATTTTGGTGAGTGCGTGTGGTCTGATTAATCAAGTATTGTGTGATATTTATGGTGATGTGACTAGTTTTGTGGTTAGATGAAGGCCAACTAGAGGGTAACTATATAATTAGGGAAGTTTGATTATGAAAGCTAAAGTGAGACTAGTTTATGTTATTTGTTCCTGACTTTACTTATTCATATGTGCCTACTTATTTTGCCTCTTGATTTAATATGGTGACTTTTTAAAATTAAAATTACGGGTGTCAACCCTTTTGTTCATGATTAAATAAAATACAATATTTATAATTACAAAGTTTTCCCAATCGGGTTAACCCCAATAGATTAAAACACCTACTACAAAAACAAATACTATTTGACCCATACTTCTCCTAATCTTTATATAATAGTAGGTAGGGGTTTCTCTCCTCTCTATATATGGTTCTTACTGATGTTTCTTGCTATACAACTAGGATGGAGTGAAATGAGATTCTTTAATTCTCTTTCTTTGACAGATCCCCACTTATACTAGTTTTACACCTTCATATTTGAGTGTAGGAGCTCCCATATTTGCCGAAAGTCTTTTTTGTAGGCTGATATAGACTAGGTCTATATTCATATTGTTGGTTATACAAATATCTACCTTCTGTGAACACATTTAAAAGCCTATTCATATGTAATAGCTTAGGTATTAATAGTTCTAACTCTTATGTATTATGTCTATTGTTTGTCTATGATAATATATCTCTTTCCTTCTGCTTCCAAAATCTTGCATCCCTCAAATGTTTTATTTTCCTTTTCAATTAAATAAGTAGCTATGTAATCAACTAACTTATTCCCCTCCCAGTGAATGTGTTGTCTGACTACCTGTCTTGTACATAATATCTCATGTATTTCCTCTATGTATATTACAATATTCCAAGGAGGTTTACACTTTCCTTTAATGACATTACAAAGAAATAAGGAGTCAGTTTATGTCATCACCTTGTTCCACTGCTACATTTTGCAATGTCTGTATGCCATTAGTATAGTTGTAGCATCGACTTTTGTATTAGTGGTTTCCTTTATTTCCTTTTCTGTTGCAAAAATTAGATCTCCCCTTTTATTTCTCAGACAAAAAGCATAGGAACTCCTTCATGGGTTACCTTTTGATGTGCCATCTATGTTGTATTTAATCCATCCTGGTGGTGTTAGTTCACATTTAACTTTTGTAACTTTTACCTTAGGATTGTATGCTTTCAATTCCTGTATAATGTTTGGCCATGCTATAGAAAATCCTCTTAATGGTCTCCTTACCTTTAAAAGCATATTTAATATTTTGTGATGCTATATATGACTCTATGAGAAGTTGTCTTGATTCCCTCATGCTTATTTGAGTTTCTTCTTCTCCAAAGCTTCCATATTTGCATGCTAGAAATATCTTGATAGTATGTCCTCATACTTTGTTTCGCGGAGCATTCGACCAAAGTAGTATTATCTCCCTTAGGTGTAAATATTCCATGCTAAACCCTACAAGAAAACAAAAGTAGGACCATGTCCTATTAGCTGTTGGGGATTGGAGGATTAAATAGGATATGGTTTTTTCTTTTTGTTCTATACAACACCAGCACTTGGAAGGTAGTGATACCTCCATTTCTTATTCTATCGTCCATTGGAACTTTAAATTCCACAACCTCTATAGGAAAAAATATTCAATCTTGAATGGTATTCCCTTCACCCAAATATCTCTTATGTGTTGTTTATGTTCTACCTTAGCTCTTATATACTCCCAGGCTGACCTAACAGTAAACTTACCATTTTCCTCTGGTGTCTACCAAGGCCTTTATAACTACACATCCTTAGAGGGTTTGATTTCATAGTTTATGTACTTAGAAAGCTCTTGAGGGAGCTTAATATGATGAGTAATTCCCTACATGTGACTTTACATGTTTCAACTCCGTGGGGATTCTTTAGTTATGGATCGAGTGTAGCAATCATGTATTTTATCCATGGTAGGGTGTGATACTTGGGAAGACCTTATTATTCTTGATACAGTAGATTTTGATGTCATTCTCGATATGAATTTTCTTTCTCCACACCATGCAGTGTTTGATTGTTATGCAAAGATTGTTACCCTAGATATGCCTGGTATCTTAAAGTTTGAGTGGAAGGGTTTTAGTGGTTCTTATCCTAGTAAGGAAATTTCCCTCCTTCGTGCCTATATATTAATTAAGAGAAGTTGAGTAATGACCCAGAAGGTCATTTTTTGCATTTCTCATAAAATTGCCATTTTCCTCATTATGATAGTTGCCCCAGGTTATATTTGATAATTTTATGAGGTTATTTTTTAAATCAGAGCACAATGTTTTGAGTGTTTTTAGTTTTTACAGTTATTAAGTTGAAATAGTTGACATTAGTCAATATTTATAGTTTTGAGTCTCAGAATGAAATTTCATCAGTTCCTAAGCTTTGGAATGTGGAATTTACTCTTGGAGAACCTTTACTTTCAGTTATAGTCCTTTTCGTGTGATCTTAGCTCGATTGACGAGATACAATTGAGTTTTAAGGCCAAAGTTTTAATTTGGACAATATTTGATGAGCGGATGCTCGTATTGAACTTTCATCCATTTTTTTGGATTCAAGAGGTCATTTTTTATTCTAGAAAAAGGGTCATATAGTTTTCCGGAGGTTTCATGTGCATCTTTGTATTTTAGAGTAGGAATTATAGTTTATCAACCATGGTGGATATTGGGTTGAGGAGACCTCAGTATATCATTTTGATGAATCCACTGGGTCCAATTATCGTTTACACTCAAAATTCATATATGGTTTTTATATATAGAGCTTCCAAACAAACCCTGAAAAATCATTCGAGAAATAGAGCCTAAATTGGAAGTTGCTTCCAGATGGCCATAAGAAGTCATATGGGCCACCATACGAGTCGTATGAAATCATGTGAACCAAAAGTTTTAAGAATCGGATCCAATCGTGATGGAACCTGTCCTTACCCACCTAGATAAGTAAGCTTAACAATATCTATAAAGGGTAAATACAAAAAAATATGAGTTAGCGAGAAGAACAAAAAATTATAAAATAAAATCTAATTATTAAACCTCCAAAAACCTAGAGCTAAAGTATACAAACAGCTAAATATATAAATAAAAGTTGATATAATAAGGTTCTTAATTTTTTCAAACCTCGATAAAATAAAAGTAAATGCATAAGATAGTGAAAGTCCACAGTTAATGCTGGAGTACAATCATCTAGCTCTAGATCTCTTGATAATCTTCTTCAGACTGGGATCTGGGATAAGACAAAACAAATGCCTATAGACTCAGAAACTACAAAAGTGTATAAATTAAGGGAATGAGTACCAAAACTAAATATGGGTACTCATAAATTATCTCTGGGTGTCCCTAGAATAAAGCAGTGACGAGCACCACTCCCTAACAACCCAAATACAATACTTCTAAGAAACCAAGTTGCAGAAAATATCATTGCCAACAATTTATAAGGTAGATTCAGGTCGTTGGGGATAACAATAATAAATCTAACTACTCAGAAAAAATAATAGTAATAATCTTGAATAGGATAATGAAATATCGGTACAAAGTTCCACGGACTATAAGCAAAATAAAATAGCAATATTGCCTTATTAAGCACCTCATCAATAACAAAAAAATTAGTAAAATGTTTTAACTCACCTGAGATTATCCCAACTATAGACCTCCCTAGTCGAGTAACCTTACAACTCATGGAAAATTCTCATTAGTTGTTCAATAGGCTCACAAAGAAAGTCAATCATTAGCCATCTTCATCCCCAATACATGAGTTCATTCGCGGTAGGAAGGTGTAATAGACCTCAAGGCTGTTTCCATGATCCCCATTATCTTTTATGAGTTTAGAGAGTTATTGTAACTGCCCCAAGTTGTTTATGACTTACTGGGACCAATAGGTTGTCTCCGTGGTAGTTTTAGGGTTTGAATTCCTTTATAATTATTGTTTTTTTGAGCCTCGATAAGACTATACGATCCCAAATTGCCAATTTGTTTATTTTTTTGAGTTCGTAATATCAATTAAATAAACATTACATATACGGATAGTCAAAGTCAGACTCTGTTTCCACTTCAAATGCCTTTTTGAAAATTTCCAAAAATTTATCAAGGAAGGACCGCGGGAACCGGTTTATCGGCTAGGTGACCGATAAATCGGTCGCCAATAAATCGACCAAATGACCAATTTATCAGTTAGGTAGTGGGTTTTCATATATTTCTTCATTACAAAGTTTTTTGATATGTTCTTCATTTCTCTTCATGGAAACTGATTCCTGGAGCTCCATAAAGCTCTTTTTTCCATATTTGACCCATAGAATTGTGTTGCGTTGTTTTTATCATTATTTCTACTGTATAATTCTTTATTTTCTATATCATATAAACATTTTAGTCTTATTTATTCCATTTCTACCATTAATTTGAGCCATATTTTATACCATATGATGTATGGGCTTTGCATTAAATATTGGTATAAATATTTCCTTTTTTCGAGCTATTCGGGTTTACAGACCCATTTTTAGTTTCAATTTTTACCCTACTTTTTATGTAGCTATATGGGTTTATTTTACTCTTCGTGACATGTGGGTTATATTTTTTCTACCTTCGCGTAATTTCGAGCTTCATACATGATTTTTGGATATTTAGGCATGCTTTTCAAGGACATCTACATAATTCAGGTAGGCTATGGTCTACTTTCTTCAGACTGGGTATTGGTATAATATATGTATAATAAAGCACCATCATGGATCTAGGATTACTAGTCGGGCCCCTATATTCTTATTCCCCCGGCTATGGTCTACTTAGTTGGCTTATAGCTTAACTACTTACCCTGCTGCTATATTAGCCTACCTGCATATTCAATGCCAACTCTGGAAATTACTATGGCTGGGAAGGAGTAAAACCTTTGATATGTATTGTCATACACTGCCTCTGGATCGTAGTGAGGTTGAGAAGGGGGATTAAACATTGGAGCTTAGTAGCTATCCCTGATTTAAGCTAGAGGCTTTAGAGAAAATCTAGGTAGGTTGTTTATAATCTGTCTTACCTGAGATGTATGTGTCATTAGGGCATGTGTAGACTATTAGGCCATAGATATCCTAATACAACTATACTGGATAGTTAGATGCCTTATATGTTGACGTTGTACCTAGTCGAATACGACTTTGTTGGGTAGTTAGTAGCCTTGGGTAATGATATCATGTCGTTTCCCAGTGCAACCTTAGAAGTATTTTGTATTGGACTGAGCTTTGATAGCTTCATGTCTTTCCCTGTTTGGGTGTATACTTGGCCCTTAACGGGTGCCCTCTGGGAAGTTGTGACATCATTTGTATGATTACTAGTGGATCGGGGTTATAGTTGGAATAGGAGGGGATATACCTTATGGCTAGGGCTTGACCTGCATTGTATAAATTCAAGTTAGCACCCAGACCCATTTAGCTTATTGTTGATTTTTTGTTATGGGCATGTATTAAATGTTTTAAAAGGTAACTTAGTTTTGATAGAGTAATAACTGGAAAAATGATTTTATATACTTATAGAATGATTTTATACTGGAAAATGAGCATTTTGGAGCTATTTTCTCACTGTCACAATGATTCCAAGATAGTCCCTACATGTTTACAGTTTGGTTTTATAAAATTGGACTTCTACCTACATGACTGGACTTCAGTTTCCAATGATATATGATATACATCATGAGCTCGAGTTTTTCCTTTTTGGCCTTAATGACTATGAAACTAATTGGCTTTGTATGATGATTGTTTATATTAGATTGGATCCCACCACAGACTATCCGAACTGGGTTTCTATGCTTGGGGTATGCTGTGTGGCTAGGGGAGGGTTATACTCGGTTAGGTTGGGTAAGTATATGGGGAAGCTTCTGTCGGTCTACTCCTGACAGAGTCATATATCGGGAAAGAGGCTTACTGATACTAATTTATTTTTCTATCACCCCTTTGCATTGTATTTCTACCTATTAACTTGCATTCTTTAGGACTTACATGGGAAGTACCTGTTGTTTTACTTGGTTGCCTATTTGTAGCTACTAGTAGAATAGGGTACCGACCATGTTTGTTTTCTAATAGACTGTGTTTGTTCCTTTCTATCTCTGGTAGGTACTATTTATGCACTTGATGTATTTGTTGTTAGCATAGATGTTTAATGGTTTGGTATTCACTTATTGGTCCTTCCTTGTTTAGTTACATCAGAGCTCCAGGTATGTGTCTCATTTGCTCATGATTTTACTATGGCCCAAGTTTTGTGTGTGATTCCATGATAGTGAATTCCCTTCATACTTGTTAGCTAATAGCTGGTACCTCCACTACACTTATTAGCTATTACTACAGTTACCCCATTCTGTCATATATTATGTGCCACGACCTTATTTACTATTGATTATCCTTTACCTTACCTATGCTTACTTTTTCCTGGTCGACCTATGATGCCTTGTGGGTACCTGTTGTTTTTGGTACTTATGTTACACTTCTACATCTATTCCTGATGCAGGTCTTAGTACGAGCCATCAGGATAGATGCAATCATGTAGACTAGCTTGGTTTTGTTTAGGAGATAGGGTGAGCAGTTAGCGCTAATACTGGTTGGTCTTCTTTCTATTTGTATAGATGTTCTACTTGGAGTCTGGATAGCTATTTATAGTTTTTTCCTTCTATGGGCAGTGTTTTGTACCTTTATGTATATAGATGCTCTACAACCACAATTCCAGGTTCCTAGGAAGTCATGTTAAGTCTTGTATTTTTTATTCTATTTCCATTCATTCTCTTCACCTCCCTTCTTTTTTTGTTGGGTAATTGGTAGGACTACTGTCACTTGCTATGGGTCGGGATTAGGATTGTATACATGTGAAGTGTAGATACCATCAAAACTGTTTTTAAGTTGTGATAGAGTGCTATCAGAGCTCTAGGTTCACCAATGTATCTGCTGTAGGAGAAAGTGTTAGGTAGAATCCAATGGATCAGTATGTATACATCCCTATAATTTCTTTAAGAGTCTACAGGGCACTCTTTAGGAAAAAATCTCACTTCTCGACTCATTACATGCATTGTATAGTCGTTGGCTTTCCTACCAGGTCATTTGGCACTACTCCTTCCTTATAGCCAGGAAGAGGCCCTTGGTGGGGACTAGTAAGATTTCCACGCACGTTGTGAGGGCTCAGAATCAGTATTAAGCACTAGAAGGCTATATAATTAGATACAGAGTTTGGGGGTCACGTAGGCTCTAGAAGGGGTTACTGTCTTGCTCGTTTTGTAGAGCACCAAGGTTTATTCAAAAGTATCGGTGGGTGTCTTGAGAGGATCCTTGGTTGAGGATGAGTTTGATTGATTTCTAGTAGTGGTCTTTGAAAGTTGGGACCATGCAACATCATTTGACAGAATAACTATACATATCCCTACATTGTATGATATCAACTATGAACGAATGTCAGTTTTCTTTTGTTATAGTAGCCGAGGCAAAGTAACCAGAATTTGGGTCTGCCCCATCTAGCTCCTTATTTGAGTTCTCAGAATGATTCTAGTAATACCTGATATGCGAGTAAATGATATGAAGATAGTAATTTCACAACCACAAATTCAGTAGGGCTAGTCTGGTTAGTCGTTCATATCATTTCTCAACCAGACAATAGAGGCCTAGGTACTAAGAGTAGTCTGCCCATCAGAGGGGCATTTCCAAGTTCACAAGTCCGTAGTGGACACAGTAGTTTAGTATAGCCCCAGTCTGAGTAGTATTGACTTGTTTGAGTGTGGTGATCTAGGCTGTTATACCAGAGGGTGTTCGCAATGCTAGATTAAGAAGTCAATAGTGATTGCAGTCTAACCTTAGTAGTAAGCCAGGGAGAATAGTGGTATTGATAGTTTTGTTATTCTTTTATAAGGGTTGATCTTTTGGAAAGGGAGTGACCTTGTCATGGATGCCTTAGTCAGAATGGCCAGTAGAGTCTTCCAACGATTCTGTCTTTCAGGTTGTGGCCTTGACAGGGTGTTCGGGTGAGCTACCTTTGAGCTCTAGTTATGACATAATTTTTATTTTACTCCCTGCCTAGTTGACTTATGCTGAATTGGGTGCAACTCTAATTTACTTATTATTTGTTTTATCTATGATAGTTGACTGAACTTACTGTCTTTGATGTGGTATTGTAGACCTTTCTTGACGGTGAGCTATTCAGTAGCTCTAGATTGTGACCCACGCTATCTGTGACTTACATTGGTTGGCTATAAGGGACTAGAGTGAGCAGGTTTTGTTAGAAAATGACTCACTTTTTTTGCTCATTCTCTTCAATTATGGATTGTTTGCCAGAGTGTTATCCTTATCCTTCACCTATATCGGGGATTATAGGGTAGGATGTTATCTTGTGAGTTCCATCGATCGTGTTTGTTGGTGGTTAGCCTTTATTCCTATAGGTCTGTAATTGTACGGGTAGGCAGCAATGTTCTTTTAGTGGCGGATCAAGATTGTGGTATCCTAGAGGATTTCATACGCCTAGTTTTGTGATTCATTCCTAGTCTTATTCAGTCGACGACGTGCAAGATTGGACCCTTAGGAGTGGATGCTTGGTTGGTTTTGCTGCAATTTCTTATGTTTGGACCAGTGGGGTATTGTATGAGGTTGTGACACAATTTTGTGATTGTCTTCCTTGTTTGAAAGTCTTGATACTTTTAGATTTGAGTTAGGTGAATTTAACTTTAGAAGGTTATGAGTAGTTGGAGTTTTTCCCTTTCTCGGATTTTGATGACCACCAGTTTTGGGCGTTTGCCTTTTGGACCACATGCTGGTTTCGTTTGTTACACTATGTTGTTATGAGGTGATGACAACTGAGCTTATGGTCAACTTAAGGACACTATCAATATGTGTGTAGTATGATAGGGTACCTTGGAGTGATAATTTCCTTGTGTTTTAGATATCTTTTGGGTCGACTCCCGGTTGATCTCATGATTGATAGGTTTATTTTGATGATCGGGGCTAAGATAGTCACTGTGGTTTTAGTTCCTAAGAGTAGGGTTGGCCTTGCAAGAAAGGTCAATTGCTGTTTAAGGTACCTGATGTTGTTGATTGACGTTTGGTGTAAGTGTCTTATTGGAATGCTATTAGTTTATTATATCCTAGGAGCTAATAGTTTTGGGATCTCTCCTACAAGGTTTCATTAGTTTCTGATAGTATGTTATGGATAGGCATTGGTCCTTGTATTCCCAGAGTTGATGACTTATTTCAGACCTTTCTGTGTGAGGCCCATTGTACCAGATAATCTACACTTTTGGGCATAACAGAGATATATAGAGGACTTTGCCTTCATGTTTGAATGATCTTTTGCTTATGTGAGATCCTAGTTCTAGTTATTTTAGATAGTTAGACCTGATTTACATCTTGATTTGCTGACAATAATATGTACTATTTATTTCTATCCACAGACAGATAGCCAGTGCGAGAGGATTATTTGGATACCTCAGGATAAATTACAAGATTATGTCCTCGAGTTTGGTAGTGGTGAGGCCAACATTTGGTTTTGAAAAAGCTTCACATGATGACTATTTCTATTCTAGTGTTCAAATGATATCGTTTTATGTTAATTCTTGATGCTTTAATTGCCGACAGGTAAGGTTCGAGCACTGCCGTCCATGTGGCTTGTTACAGTGACTCCGTATTCCTAAGTAGAGGTGGGAGTATATTATCATGGATTTTGTTATAGTCTCTGTTTTACATCCAGGGGTTGTGATTATATATGGGTCATCGTGGATCTATTGACCAAATCTGCTTACTTTCGACTAAATTTATATTCTTAGGATATCAAGAGGTCTATTATATCATATGTTAGAGAGGTTTTTCATCTTCATGAGGTGGCAACTTTCATTATATCAGACAGGGGTACGTAGTTTACTTCATGGTTATCGAGAACTATGCAGTATGAGAGGCGTACAATGATATCTTTGAGTATAACTTTTCACCCAAAGAAAGTCTTGTAGTCTGGATGGACCACCCAGTACTTCATGATATTGTTTGGGTTTGTATTTTGATATCGGTGGTAATTGGGATCAGTATTTAGCTTTAGTAGAATTCTCCTACATCAAAAACTATCATTCTATCATCTAAGTAGCACCATTCGAGGCTTCACACGATATATGTTGCAGATGAAAAATTTGTGGGTATAACAGTATTGAGATTCAACCTCAGCCATCTGATCTGATTCAAAATGATATCAGGAGAGTCAGACTTGTTAGTTTAGACTTCAGATTGCACAAAGTAGACCAAGAAGCCACATAGATTGAAGGATTTGTCTATTGAGTTTAATATCAAGGACATGATGATTTCAGGCCCGATTGGGGCCTTATAGATCCCAAAGTAGATTAATGGGTTGCCTATAGATTATAGACCTACCATCAGTGATAGTGGCGGTACGCTCTATTCATACACATCCTCGTGCCTTAATGTTATATACCAAACTCTCGTATAGTTGTTATGAGTAATCTTGATTAGATGGAAGGTTAGGTTATGTTGGGCACCTTTAAGAAGTTTTGTTAAAATATGTAAATGCATGAGATCTAGAAATATTTTTGATTGAGAGAGTTTGTTGGGTGCGTGTTAAAGTTGAGGATATCATTGGCATGTTGAGAAGCATCGTGTGATTTATCGTGATTTTGATTTTAGAATTCGGTGCCCCTTCTACTTGACATGAAAGCTTCTTTAGTGGTGGATGTTGTAATGGACCTCGGACTATTTATGTGATTCCCCTAATAAATTGACCAAATGACTTGTTTATCGGTCAGGTGGTAGGTTTTTATATATTTCTTCACCATGAAGTTTTTTTGATCTTTTCTTCATTTCTCTCTATGGATACTAATTCTTGGAGATCCATAGGATCCTTGATTATCCCTTTTTAAGATTTAATCTGTATAATTATGTTGTGGTGGTTCTACAATTATTTCAACCAGGTAATTCTTCATTTTCTATATTATATAAACTTTTGGGGCTTCAATTTCTACCATTAATTTGAGCCCTTTATTGTACTATATGATGAATGAGCTGTGTGTTACATGTTGGTACAAATATTTCCTTTTTCTGAGCTATTAGGGTTTATAGACCCATTTTTAGTTTAGATTTGACCCCTTTATTTATAAAGAAATCTGAGTCTTATTTTACTCGTCTTGACACATGAGTTATGTTTTTGCTAGCCTTGCATAATTCCAAGCTTTGTATGTGATTTCTGGATATTTAGGCATGCTTTTGAAGGAAATCATCAGAATCCAGGTAGGTTACACTCTACTTTCTTCATACTAGGTATTAGTGTAGTACATGTAGGTAAAGCACCAGCTTAGGGTTGGGATTTCTAGTCAGGCCCCGATATGCTTATCTCCTGGTCTATGGCCTACTTAACCGGTTTCTAGATTAATTACTTACCCTGGGGCTATATAACCCTAGCCATGTGTTCAACACTAACTCTAGAACATCATATGGCTGTGGGAAAAGTAACACCTTTGATGCGTATTGTTATACGCTGACTCTAGACCATAGTGAGGTTGGGGAGGGGATTATACTAGTAATTAAAGCTTAGTAGCTATTCCCTGATTTAGGGTGGTGGCTTTTGAGATGATCTA
>JBDJHY011066577.1:0-14137 GCA_039654485.1 Withania somnifera
ATTGGTTAAGAATGAGAAGAATGAGGCCAAGAATATTTCTGTTTCTTGGACGGATATTCTGGGTACAATCAGATTGCAATAGCGCCAGACGATCAGGAGAAAACTACTTTCACATATCCATTTGGTACATATGCATTTTGGCGTATGCCTTTCGGTCTATGTAATGCGCCAGCCACTTTTTAAAGGTGCATGATGGCTATCTTTAGCGAAATGGTGGAAGATTTTGTGGAAATATTCATGGATGATTTCTCCATATATGGGAGTTCTTTTGAAAGATGCTTGAAAATTTTGGATCGGGTGTTGCAACGATGTGAGGAAACGCACCTGGTATTGAATTGGGAGAAGCGTCACTTCTTGGTAACAGAAGGAATTGTGTTGGGACACAAGGTGTCCAAATCTAGTTTGGAGGTAGATCGAGTGAAAATGGAAGTTAATTTCAATTTACCACCCCCACCACATTCCGGGAAGTGCGGAGTTTCTTGGGGCATGCTGGTTTCTACAACAGATTTATTCGAGATTTTGCAAAAGTATCTAGGTCTTTATACAGGTTGTTAGAAAAGGAATGTACTTTTGAGATCTCAACGAAATATATGTAAACGTTCAATAGATTGAAGAAGAATTTGACAAAAGCCCCTATCTTAATTGCACCAGACTGGGACTTGCCTTTCGAGTTGATATGTGATGCTAGCGACACAGCCGTGGGAGTTGTATTGGGCCAGCGCAAAGAGAAAATTTTCAGAGCTATTTATTAAGCAAGAAAGATCTTAGACAGCACACAATCGAACTACACTGTGATGGAAAAAGAAATGTTAGCAGTGGTGTATGCTTTTGATAAATTTACGGCCTACCTAGTAGGTACTAAAGTTATCGTGTACACCAACCATGCAGCCATCTGTTACTTATTTGATAAAAAGAAAGCGAAGCCGAGATTGATTCGGTGGATCCTGCTATTACAAGAGTTAGATCTGGAAATTAAGGATAGAAAAGGATGTGAGAATCAAGTAGCCGATCATCTATCCAGGTTAGAGAACCATGATCACATAGGAGAGCAATGGCACATTCGGGAGGAATTCCCGGATGAACAGCTATTATCCTTGTCCAGCCAACAAGTGTCATGATATGCTGATATCGTCAATATGTTGGTTAGTGGTGTATTCCCGCCTGACGCCTCCAGCCATCAACGGAAGCGGTTGAAACCTAACTGTAAATTTTACTTTTGGGATGAGCCTTTTCTATACAAACAGGGTCCGGACAAACTTGTTCAGAGATGTGTGCCGGAAGGTGAGATGCAGGATATCTTAGTTAAATTTCATGCTTCGCTGTATGGGGGGGCATCACGGTGGTAAAAGAACGGCACACAAGGTGCTTCAAGTAGGCTTCTTTTGGCCAACACTATTTAAAAATGCAGTAGAGTTTGTCCGTAGATGTGATGAATGTCAATACATGAGATCGATTTCCAAACGGCATGAGATGCCGTTGCAAAACATATTCAAGGTAGAATTGTTTGATGTTTGGGGAATTGATTTTATGGGACCTTTTCCGCCTTCACAGGGAAATAGGTATATTCTGGTAGCCGTAGACTACGTGTTGAAATGGGTTGAAGCTGCTGCGCTGCCAACCAACGATGCCAAGGTGCTGTTGAAATTTGTAAGAAAACATATCTTTACTAGGTTTGGAACTCCAAGAGCTATAATCAGTGATGACGGATCGCATTTTCGGAATGCTTGGTTCAAAGCATTGCTTGCTAAATATGGTGTCACGCATAAAATAGCGACTGCCTATCACCCGCAAACTAGTGGGCAAGTAGAGGTGTCGAATAGGGAGTTGAAATAAATATTACAAAAGACTGTTAATGCGCAAAGGAAAGATTAGACTAAACGGCTAGATGATGCGTTGTGGGCATATCATACTGCATACAAAACTCCTATAGGTACTTCGCCGTATAGGTTAGTTTTTGGCAAGGCGTGTCACTTGCCGGTGAAGCTTAAACATAGAGTGCATTGGGCTATAAAGAGGTTAAATTTTGATCCTAAAGCAGTCGCGGCTAAAAGACATCTTCAACTCCTCGAGATGGACGAATTCTGATTTAATGCGTATGAGAGTGCTAGAATTTATAAAGAAAGAACCAAGAGATGGCATGATAGGAGGTTGATTGAGCGAAGCTTTGAGCCCGGTCAATTAGTGTTATTGTTCAACTCAAGGTTAAAATTGTTCCCAGGAAAACTTCGCTCCAAATGGATGGGGCCCTTCAAGGTCGTTCGCGTAGCGGATCATGGGGCAATTAAACTAAGAACCTAGTAAGGGGATCGAATATCAAATACCTAGTAAGGAGCTTCTATTACGTATCTGTCATAGTAGGATGAGGTTCAACAATGAGAGCATCAACTGGAATAGGTACCACCTACGAAGGAATAGGGGTTGCTTTTGGCTGAACTGGCGAAGGAACTATAGCTGCGGGTGGTACCCCTAAACTAGAAGGACCCCAGGTTGCCCCCGAGCTAAAGTATGTGACCCATATGTCAGAGGACCCTTAAATAAACTGAGCAATAGCTAGATGATTGCACGAACATAAGGAGTAGATAGTGGAACCGGTGCTAGAACTTGAGTAGGAGATGTAGGCACTACCGGGGTTGCTAAAATCAATGTTGGAGCTAAGACCTGAGCTTCTGGGTCATAGGGCTTGTCAGAATAGATTGTGGGTGATCTGTCTATGGAAAAATGAAGACAACAAGTTAGAATTATGGGACACTATCTAGGATACGTGCACAACTTAGGATCCCAAAAGAGGTCTAAGTTCCTACATGCCATTATAGCCTTCCGTAGATAGGCCACAGACGTCTTTGCACTAATTCACAAGATTCTACTAGATATTGTCTCTGTGAACTGACACTAGCTGAATCCTAGAATATAATACCAATCTGTTACAACCCAATTTCTTAGATCATGGTGGAACTACTAACCCACCAGTAGAAGAACCAACCCATAGCCCGGAGATGTAGTAGAGGGATACTATGTCAATAACTGGATGCATAAGTGCAATAAAATAAATAAAAATGAAAGTAGATGAATTCAGAGATGAAGAATAACATAAAAAGATTCAAAAAACCTCCCCAAGACATGGTATCAGTGTATGTACAGAGCCACTAAGTACAGAGTACAAGTATTAAGTCCTTAATACATAACTTGTCTTTGGAATAAAAAGAGAAAAAATACAAAGAAAAAGAGAGAAGGAACAGCTGGACGTAGCTCACCCTGTATCTCTGAAATTCAAAGTAGCTAGGAGCCACAAACAACTAACAACTAATCAACACCGAGATCTAGTACTCGAATCTGCACCAGGGAAACAAAAGTGTAGAATGAGTACAAGTTGCCAAATCACAAGTACCAGTAGACTTCAGGGGTTCACTAAGTCATAAAACATATAAAGCAGTAGTAACAAAAATACAATAATAAGGTCATAGAAGCAAGTAACATAGCACTAACATCTAGCAAAGTAGAAAGGAAGCAAGGAAGTAGATAGGGCATGGTTAACTCTAGCTAGAACATAGAACAAGAACTCAGGTAGGAGAGAAATAACATATTGGGGTCCTTGCTAGTAAAGAAATGGAAACAATGAAATATGACAAGACAAATAGAAAGATACTAAGGGGACATGGGCGGTAGACCGGTAACCTTAAGATACAAAAGGAGATGATATAGCAAATAGATCCACGCACAAGTAACCTTCCAGGTAAGGATAATAAATAAGTGAAATACTACGCCTAGATCTAACAGCATATAATATATTATAATCACGTAAAACTCAACCAATACCCTAGAAGAATAAAAAAGTACATAGAAGTCACACTCACCCATCCGACATCCCATACTATCGAAGATCATATACAGAAAACAAATGTATGCAAGTAAACACAGACACGATGATGCTATAATTCCTGTACATGCACCTCCTCTAGGACCCATGGGCTTGCAAGCATGACACATGGAAGGGAATAACCTTGTATATCCCTACTCCGACCTATGGCCCTCCTCAAGTTACATCCATCCAAGAGGTAAGGTCCATGGGGGTAATGCCAACTGCTTATAAATACTGCATCACAATAGCCTCACATCCCAATACCAGAGAGTCTCATATCCTTGAATTACAATGCCTCAGAAAAATTTTCTCACAGTGCCATAATTTTAGAAACTCAGTGCACCCCGCGCCTTAATGTAACAGTATCACTAAGGTTAAAAATCAACAGGTGTGATAAGTATAGAAAACTTTTACTTACTACAAAGTGAAGCCGGACTCAAGTTCCAATGGTTGTACTCACAACTGAATGAAGTCGGACTCAAATCAAGGCATATGTAGACATCTAGTGCTTATTATAAAAAAATTAGCCTCCACAGACCAACAGTGTAAGTAAAAAGGGAGTGATACCAGGCCCCAACCCTAATAAAATCTCACAATTAATCTCAATGGCTCTTACATTGTATGAATACAACAACACAAGTAATATCTAAAGCTAACCAATAACCTGCATAGGGTCAACTAAGCTACAACTAGCAGTAGAAGACACCAGCTCAAACCAGAGGGAAAAACCCAAAAGGCAACCCAAGAAATAGAATTTGACTACTTCCAGAGTAATCCTACGACCATCACAATGATAACACTAGCTCAAAGGCATTGTATTACGCCAAACACTGTCAGAATAAAAGGGAATAAGTAGAATAGGAGAAATGGACAAGGGTCACGGTATCAACCTAGAATCCCAAACTATAGATACTATTTGATACAATTACATAAGCTATATCCCTGGAGTAAGATCCATAGAGCCTACGTGGAAGAATGGAGTAAGATCTATAGAGACTACGTGGAAGAATAGGGCACTGCAACTCTTGAATATCAGCTCAATTGATAAAAAATAATGTCAAATGACTCCAAAATAGACAAAATAATGATATATAGCTCAAGAAGAATCCAACAATATAAATTACACAAGGTTCCATACTATCCAAAAATGGGACTGAGTGACTCGCTGGCTTGAATCGAAAACAAACTTTTCCATGGGTTTCTCTGTATCACCAGGAACCTGTGCTCTAAAAGTTAAGCACTATCTGTGTGTTGGAAGGGAATCAAAATGCTTAGAAAATAATTTAAATATCATGTAAAACATTGAAAAATTACAAGTTTAAACAGAGGAATTACGTACTGAAAAATCAAACACAACTTGATAGAGGAGTGGAATTGAAGTCAATACACTAAATAAGAGCTACAACTCAGTTGAAATGGAAGAAGGAACTCAAGAATACTAGCTTGTTCAAGAGGCTACAATGGTGGAGATTCACCATTTAAGAAGATCGTAAGGACAATGAAGCTTACCACGATGAATGGGAACACGACATATGCAACCTACACAACTCCCCCAAACCTAAACTATGATTTCCAGCAACTCCTAGAGCTCGAACAAGTTTTAGAGACGATTAAATAAATGTCTAAAATTTCAAGAATGAACATATTTATACTGCTAGACCATAGACCATCGTGATTGTATGTCAGTTTGTCGTGATCATGTAGCTGGTAATTATTGGTTATCATAATCATGATGGTGAAGCTCGTGATCAAGAGGAA
Source organism: Withania somnifera (assembly GCA_039654485.1). Classification (NCBI taxonomy): domain Eukaryota; kingdom Viridiplantae; phylum Streptophyta; class Magnoliopsida; order Solanales; family Solanaceae; genus Withania; species Withania somnifera. Next base: position 5,615 of record JBDJHY011066577.1, read on the forward strand.
GAAGAAAAAAAGCACGTGATCATGTTAGGTGCTCCACAATCGCGATGAAGATGGAGTTTGACCTTTGTATTCATGAATAAGAAGGCAGGCTGCATCAGTTGCAGATTTTGATAGCCAAAATAAAATAGCTCTGAACACCAATTTGAATGTGTTTGGATTTGGAAATATGCAAATGAGATGTAAATGTACACCTAAAATCACATTTTAGACCTAATGGTAAGTTTAAAATTCGGATGCAAGTTTGTTCTAGAGAAATTTTGACCAATCCAACACTTCTACCTAAAAACAAAGAAAACTACAAATGCACTCAAAATTGCACCATAGGCCTTGGAAAGAAAACCAACACTCTCTCTAATCCAATGTAGGAATTTTGGAGATGATGGAACGGTTGAATTTTTAATTTTATAGCCAATAATTGGTAGGTTAACCATAGTTAAATATTTAACTTTCAACTAATTAAACTCTCAAAAAAATGCTAAACTGGCACCAGTAGCTCCTACAACGTAACTAAGGATAAAATCTATGTTTGGGAGCTAACTGAGATGTTAGAATTAGATTTTGAGTTCATGTTGAATAAAAGTTTACTATAGTAACGATTACCTAAGTTCAGGCTCTACAACAGGAAAAGTGAGATAAAATCTCAACCGAACCACTAGGGAACAATAACTACCAGTCCCAACTGGTCATAAATGACCAAGGGAATCTATCGAAAATACATAACAAACAAGAAATCATGTAAAGAACATAAATAACCGTAAAGGTCATTACATTGAGTTGTTGAAGGATTATGACATGATTGTGATGTATCATAGAGGAAAGTCCAATGTAGTGATTGATTCCCTTGCCAGGTTATCTTTTGGGATTTTATCATATATTAATGCAGATAATAGGGAGATATTTAGACAGATGCATAGCATTTCATACCTTGGGGTTAGATTTATTGGTGTAGAGGATGGTGGTTTGCTTGTTCAGAATATTTTGGATTATACCTAGTTGATGAGGTGAAAGAAAAGAAAGATAGTGACCTGATTCTAGTTAAGCTGAAAGATCAAGTCCATAAGAATAAAGTATAGGTTTTCTGTAAATTGGATTCTTCATTATCAAGATCTCTTGTGTGTTCCGACAGTTGTTTGTTTAAGTGAGAGGATAATGTCAGAGACTAATAGTTGCCTATATTATGTTCATCTTGAAGCTACTAAGATGTATAGATACCTAAGATATGTGTATTGGTGGTAAGGGATGAAGAAGGATAAAGCGTAGTTTGTGGCTAAATGTCCTAGTTGTAAGAAAATAAAGGTAGAGAACCAAAGACCAAGAGGTGAAAAGCACCAGTTTGAGATTCTGGTGTGGAACTGGGGGCGATTAATATGGATTTTGTCACCGGTTTATCATTAGACTAGAGGTGTGATTCCATATAAATTATAATAGACTAAATGACTAAGTTTTCTCATTTTGTACCTGTTAACATCAAAAAACTTTCTTAAGAAAAGGAGTCTTATTAACAATTGAATATGCAACATGTGGTATGATCTACTTGAGGGAGATTATTCACATGCATGGTGTACCTCGGTCTATTATGTCAAATCGTGGTCAAAAAATTAAATCTCTGTTTTCTAGATCATTTCATAGGGGTCATAGAATCCAAGTTCATTCAAGTACAACTTTTTATCTGCAGAAAAATAATTAGGTAAAGAGGACTATTTAGACTTTTGTGAATATTCTAAGGGTGTATGCATGCGATTTTAAGAGTAAGTGGGTTTAGCACCTGCCTTTGGTTGTGTTTGAATAAAAAAACTATCACTCAAATATTAAGATAGATCTAGTTGAGGCGTTGTATAGGAGGTAGTATAGGTCCCCAATTTGTTTTTTTGAGGTTGGTGAGACAACTATTGTAGGTCCAGAATTTGTTCTTGATGCTATGAAGAAAGTACATATTAAAGAGTTGAGAGTAGCCTAGATTAGAAAAAAATCTTATGTAGATGTGAGGAAGAGATATCTGGATTTTGATATTGATGATTAGGTATTACATAAGGTGTCTCATATAAAGGGAGTCATGAGACTTGGTTGAAAGGGTAAGTTGAACCCAAGGTACAATGGGCCTTATCAAAATTTTTTGAGGGGGTAGGTAATGATTCCTATCAGTTAGACCTTCTATCTGATTTAGCGGTGGTTCACCTAATTTTCCATATTCCTTTTTGGGTAAATTCATAAGTGATACATGATTGACAGTTCTAGTTGAGGATATTAGCATTCATGATAGTTTGACCTATGAGGAGATCCTAATCATTTTCTTGATAGACAAGTTTGTCGATTAAGGAATAAAGAGATAGCTTCGGATGAGGTTCTCTCTAGGACCTAAGCAGTTGAGGGAGCTACTTGAGAGGAAGAGGCCAATATCATAAGAAATAATCCTTATTTTTTTCTTTCTAGTGTCATTCCTTCTTTAGGAATAACCTCTCTAGTGAGCTTGTTTATGCTTTAGTTCTTGATTATATAGTCTATAGAATTGTATGAGTCCATTAAGGTTATTCGTTCACGAGTTTAGTACAACTTATGTTAGTTGACATGGTAGTACATTATTCCCTATTTTGCATTTATGTGCTATGTGATGACTTTTTAATGTTGCTATTAGTTAATGCATTTTGCATGTTTATTAGCTAAATATGAGTCCGTGGATGAGTTCCATAGTGAATTTATTTTCTTTTTTTCCCTTTTCCCCTATTTTGTGGCTAAAATCTTCATCCGAGAATGAATGATCCCCGGGGGAGATATTGTAAAAATTGAATTCTTTTATAGGTTGTGTGGGATAAATAAAGTGTGTTGCTGAAGTTTCTAAAAATGTGGAACTTCCTAATTTTCCATGGGTCCCTTTACGATTCTTAGTTCTGTTTGATAGACCATGGATGGTCCATTAAACAAGACTAGTATGACTCTCCAACGCTTGCGTTTGATAGGTTCTTTGAAGGGTCGTGAACCCTTTCCATGATTCATAATAGCGAACTGTGAAAAATAACATAGACTCCAAAAATTATATTATGTGTGGAATGGTTCCACAGGTTGTTTCATGATTCGTGGAATCGGCTGATAAGTTTTAAAGCTATCTATGGAAACCTTCTCGGAGATTTTTCGTTATGTTTTTCTTGGGGTGTTTTGATAAATTACCACCTCATAAAATCATTAATGAGATGTCTTTTAGGACTCGAACATACTCTCTATATAAACCCCAAACCCTTATTCCAATACACTTTAGCTCAATTAAATCAAAAGGGTTTTCTCGTCAAGAATTCCCTCAAAGAGGCAAGATACAGTTTCCATAGGATATTTTTTATAGCAGTGAGTTATTAATGTTTCCACCAATAAAGTGCTTCAAATTAGGTACATGGGATTTCAACAAGTACTCCTTTCATCCTTGTGCCCAAAATCCCTTTTCTAAATAAGGTTTGAAGAATAGAAGTATGCTAGGGTTCTTATTTAATTAAATAAACTATGATTTCCTAGAGTAATGATTTACATGATGTTTTTGAGTAATAATTATGAAGTTTTATGATGATTATTGAATTTTTAAAGTCCTCTGGAGTTAACATGTTCTTATATTTAGAGTAAAAGAAAGAAAGGAGCTTTGAGGTATGAATTGAGAACCATTTTCAAGGCTTACTCTTAAAATATGAATTAAGCCTTGAAATTTCATAATTCATATACTATATACATGATTTTTGAGTATGAATATGAATCATGATTAAATTGTCTATTCTAGATAATTGAGTTTAATGGAAGAAATATAATGATTTTATTGCTTAATTGTTAAGTTGTGAAGTAAGAAGTTAATAAAGAGTCTAAGTTGATTAAGTTTGCCTATTTTGGTTAAAATACCATAAGAGTCTTGGAAGTCTAGTGGTTAATCATAGGACATCCACTAGTCGAGAAGCTTGAAAGAGGAAGTCTGATAAAGCTAATTATACTTTTTATTTGAGTATTAGCACCAAGAGGGATAGTAGAGACCCCGGCACTGGCCCAACAACTATTCCCTCAACCTGCATAGCCACTGTAGGGTATTATATTGGTACAATTTAGTTGAGCCTTATACTATAGTTGGATACACTAAAGAGTAGTCTCATCTTTTGGCGGGGTGTGAAAGCTCCTACAAATAGGTTAATCTGTAGACTTCATTGCTTTATGCCTTGTGGTATGTCGATTATCAAAATCCCAAAGAAAATCTAAAATTTAATTTATTGAAAGGAAGAAAGTGAAAGATTATTTTTAACTAAGTCTTTTTATTTTGTTAAAAAATGATGTGTTAAATTTTTTTAACTGAGTTTATGTGAAGATATGAGTTATTTAACTATTCTCATTATAAACTGTTAAACTGCTTAGTTGAGATTGAGCTGGAGTGGATTTGAGTTGTTCATATGTGGCATACAACTTATCATTTTCTACTTTATAGCCTATTTTATACCTACTCATGTACTCAACACATATTTTGTGTACTGATTCTACACTTGTTGCATGTGTTAACCTCCATGCAGATTTTGTTAATGACTCGGATGTTCAAAGTTGATATAGCCTGCATTCATAGAAGATCAGAAAATTGGTGAGTCCTCACTTGATTCGAGGGCCCATCTATTGAATTGCTTTTATTTTTTTATCTAGATATTGGACATTAGTTTATTTATATATTAGTTTATTCATTAGAAACTAGCTAGTAAATTCTTGTGCTAGCAGTCTATTATTTAGCGAGTAGAGTCTTACAAACTAAGATATATTATTTTGACAATTGATTTTATCTATTCTTTTATTGAGACTATTTATTTACTATTATGAGGAGCCCATTACACTTCTAATATTATTTTTACTGCTTTCGCTGAGTGATGTTAGTATTTGTTCTTCTGAGGCTTCTAAGGAAACATAGTGGCTAAGGATGCCAATCTTTCTTAGAGGGTGAGCTCACAGCCTGAGCGACATTTTAGGCATTACTCTAGATATTTTTCCCAGCATAAAGTACTTTTCCTAGTAGCATTTGCATCCCTACCTCAATGGAGCGTTAGTCATCTAGGGAAAATTAGGCAGAGTACTCAGGGTTAATTCTGATCTAGATTGATCCACCATTGGGTTCTCAAAGTCGTTGTGGATATAGCATTGCAGCTTGCAGAGGCCTTAGGGGCTGGTACCAAGCAAATTTATTTTGGTTTGGGGAGTTAGGTCACCATTTCAAGGATTACTCTTTTTGAAGGGTTATACTTTTAGCATCAATTATTATTTAACCTCAGAAGGTAGTTATAGAAGGGGTTTCTAATGGAGATATAGGCTTATATTATGGAAGGGTTGGCTCTTGGGCCATGGGGTGCCTCTATTGTGGAATTTCTACTTATTTTTTTGTAGATCATTCTAGATACCTCTTGTCCTTCGATTAGTGATGATGTGTAGAGTATTTGTGGGTGGACCCCTAGGTATTGTAGGTGACTCCTTATTGAGTTCTTGATATAGATTCAGTGTTTTCTCCACCTTGCCTTGTACGTGCTATATTGAGAGGTGGTTTTTTATATGGTATTGGAGGCTTTTTTATGCTTGGGAATGGTGTGGATCATGTATTACTACCTCTATTTCATCTAGGATATATTTCTTGTTTATTAGTTGACTCTGTTTTATCTCTTATAGTTGGCTAAATCTGTTATATATTACTTCATGGATCTATGCTTTTAGCCTTGTTTTATGCCATGGTTGGCTATTTTTTTTTCATCAGATCATTATGGAAGGATATGTTTTATTAGTGGAGTCTTTTTATCTGTATGATTTGGATGGTTCTTGGGTAGTATTATTTGATTTTTTATATGGTTGACTACTTATGGTGATATCCTAAGAATGGGATGATTAACCTCTTTTCTATGAAGTTAGAATAGTTGTGCCATGATTGTTACTTTAGGCTCACTCAACATACCCCAATTGAGTGATAAGGAACTATTAGGTACTCATTGGGTTTTTCTTGCTTATAGGCCCGAAGGTTGGTTCTTTAGAGGTATCCTTTGGTTATTCGTGTTCTACACTTTCTTTCTTTTGCGGTATGTGTTCTGTCACTCTTAATTTTTTGTGAGTTTAAATTGTTCTATATTACTAGCTTATAATCGGTATGTCTTACTCTCCTTGTTGAATGTTCCATGGGTATCAGCATGGGTAGCCTTTATGCAAATAGATGGCTCTTCCTCCTTTTTCTCATTGTCCTCGCTTCTCTAACTTATTGTCAATGGGCTATTTATGTTGCTTATCCTTTGCCTTAATTGTGCTCTTGCTATTTCTTCCCTTTTATCCCTTGAGTGTGCCATTCAAGGAGAATTCTCTTTCATGGTCGTGGGAGAGTAGCTACCTTGGTAAGTGGTTCCATTTATTTTAGAGGTGGATCAGGCTTGTGGTACCTGAGTAAATGCTTTCCTTTAAGGTATGTTGTTGTCATGGTTCTGGTTGTCCTTGAGGTGGCAAGTATAGGACTTAGTATTCTTTGTGGTTCACTGGAGGGTTTGTTCTTACTGGGATATGGTATTTTTGTTGAATCCATACTTCTTAATTTGTTTCTATTTTTATATCATTGAGTAGTGTAGAGTAAGTATAGTATAGATGTTCAATATCTATTGTGTTGATACTTAGTAGTTGGAATGGTCTGATTAGAAGAGTTGTTTTTCTATGGGTTGTAGTGTTGTATAATTGTGCTCGAGGGTAATAAGTTTGGAGGATAGTTTTTTTTTTATTATATGGGTAGTTGGAGTGTGGTATTCCTTTCAGCTATTCGACAACTATTGACCTTAAACCCTTGGTCTCTAGGTAGTAAGTCAACATGGTCTTCTATAGTTTTCTTTTAAGGGATGTTATTAAGGTCAGAGGTTGTGGTTGTGTAGCTGCAGTCCAATGAGTTCTTTAAATATTCCTTCTTCTCTAACTTTCCATCTTGTTGCTAATACGTCCAAATTCAATTAGAATCTTTTTTATATATACTCTTTGTGTTTGATAGTTCCATTGGTTTCTTCCATATTGGAGATACTCAGGGGATAATTGTGTTGCTATTTATCCAAGTAATTTTTGTGTAATTCTTCATATTTAAGGTTTTTCATTTCTTAACTTTACTGGATAATTTCTCACTCATTTCTTATTCGTTTAAGACAAAAATTAAACCATATGTTCCTGAGTTAAACTCTCGGCGGTATTTTTATTTTTATTTTTCAGGCTACTGGGACCATGGGACTATTTTAGCCAGACTTTTGACCCAAGCTTTTATACAAAAATATGGATTTCATCCTTATTGTTTTGACTTATGAAAATTTAATAGTTTCGGGATTGTTTTGGATATTCTATGGAGTCGAGTATTTTAGCTTCTTGATAAGCTTACATATACTTATTTATGATCTACTCTAAACTATCATGCAATAAATATGTTCTAACAAACAAATTGAGACATGAAATATGATAGATGGTCTAGACATACTAGTTGACTTTATGTTCTAGATTTCTTTGTTTGCGAGCATTCTATTGGATACTTGGAAAGGGTAAGGTTGTTTATTGAAATAAAAATAGCCTAATAATATAATAACAAAAACAATTCTATCATATTATCTCTTGAAAGACATTCTATTATACTTATACATTCCAAGACCTCCTTGTGGTATGGATCTATTTTCATAATATATGACCAGAATAAAAGAAAAATGGGAAAAATGGTTTTATACAATGATTATATTTTCCATGAAAACGTTGGGGATATAGAGCTATTTCCTCACATAGTTGAGCTCTATTCTCAAACGTTCATCTACGGTACTACTGTTATTCACCCGATTACCCAATGGTTGTGGATTGAGATTTGGCACGTTATCTAGACTTGAGTTTTATTGAAATACTATATATATGGATTGATTATGGTGTTTAACATGTGGTATATGGGTCGATGATCGACTGTTGGCCTTTACAATTCCTAATGTTCTAGGTTAAGAGGCCAAGACTGGAGGAGGGGTATAAAGTAGAGGAAAGGTATACGGATGAGGTCTACCATAGGTACTACCTGCTGAGCTGAGATTTGGAGGAAGAGAATGTTGAGTTCTATTGTTCCTTCTCTATTACTACCCCTTTAAATTACATATTTTTGCATATGGTTGTACCCTTCAAGCTTATAGGGGGAGTCAAAGTGGGTTATATGTTTTTTTGATATATCTACTGGTAGGATGGGATGCCAATAGGTTTTGATTTTCTAATTATCTTATTTATGTGTCCTACTAGTAGGATGGGTTTCCAGGTAGGGTTTTTTTTGTTAGTGTCTATTCTTAGATTGGTACCTTTATTCTTCATTGACATTAGTATATCTAACCTTACCTCTACTGGCTATTTTAGTAATTTGTAGCCTTTGACATAGTTGGTCAGGTTGCTAGAGCTCCATGTATGTGTCACATTGACCCTTTTGCTTTATCTTTATCGATTCTTCTCCATTGTTATTTTGTATCTATAAAATGGTTCTACTTACACTAGCCTTGTATCTTTGTTCGTGTCAATTAG
>JBDJHY011066793.1:2363-14137 GCA_039654485.1 Withania somnifera
TTGGACCCAGATTTATCCTTTGAGGAGGAACCAATTGCCATTCTTGATAGACAGGCTCAGAGGCTTCGGACCAAAGAGATACCCTCAGTGAAGGTGTAGTTGAGGCACCGACCAATCGAGGAGGCTACTTAGGATCTCGAGTCAGATATACTCAGTTAGTACCATCAATCATTTGACTATTTAGGTACTTATTCTTTCTTTTGTTCGAGGAATAACATGGTTTTTAGTGGTAAATGTTGTAACGACCCAAAAGGTCATTTTTCTGATTTCCATGTTTTTGACTATTTTACCCTTCCCATAGTTACATTATGTTAAACAAAGTGTAGTTCCATGGTTGGTTCAGGAACGGGATGAGTTGGATATAAGTTTTTGGAAAATCTTGAGTTTTGATACCTTAAGTGAGAAATAAGGAAATATAGGGGTCATTTGGAGTTTGGGACATCGTTTTAAAAATTTGTGAGTTCCAGAAGCTCCAAAATGTCGAGTTTGGTGCCGTATCACCTTCATTTCCAATTTTATACCTTCCATGATGATTTTGGGTGATTAGACGAGCTAAATGTGGAATTATAAGTGAAGTAGTTGACTTTGACTAATACTTAAACTTAGAGTGCCCGGATAAAAAATTCAATGATTCTGTTGGATTTAAGAGGCAATTTTTAGCCTAGAATAAGGTCTTTTATATTTTCTGTAAACCCCGAGGGTATTTTTGGTCATTTGGTATTTTTAATTAAAAATAGACCCTTAGCGGGTATTGGTTCGAAGAGACCTTGGATATGTTGAGTCTGCAATGTCAAAATTAGTTTGATGGCTTTGTTGAGTCTGCAACGTCAAAATTAGTATGTGCACATATGTGTTTTTTTTCATGGGATTCCAGATAAATCCCGAGGGTCCAATTGGAGATTTATTATTTTGTACTCTTTTGCTATCAAATAACTGTTGTGTTACCTGGGAACCTTCTGTTAATAGAGAGGTACCATGTTCGTGGAGGTTTTTGATTGTTGTTTTCCACATTCGCAGAGTAATGGACGCTTTTGCGAGGCACTCGAGGGTTTTTTTCTCCGCATTCACGGATAGTTATTTATCAAGAAGGATCGCATTCGCGTTGGAACTCCGTGTTCTCGGTGGGTAACTGGACAATGACTATTTTATGTTTTAAAACACGAACTCTCATTCATTCTTCATGCCATACACGACCTCAAAACTCTTAATTTGGAAAGGTTGATCAAGGTTTTCAAAGATAATCATTTGGGTAAGTTTTCTAATCACTTTTTCGTCACATCTGCATCACTTTAACATGAATTTTCGTCAAAATTACATCATTTCGGACCCTAAAATAGTGAGTTTAAAGAGGACTCGAAAATGAACAAAAAATTGGAACTTTTTCTATGAAATGGAATGGATTTTTTTATAATAATTTATATTTTTGTGATAAATAACATATTTTTGTGATCAGGTTCCAAATTTTGACACTATAGGCACGAGGTTAGGTTCTTAATAAATTTTGAATTATTTGAGTTTGGGGGTTGATTAGTGTACTTTCTCTTGTATTCTTATATGCTAGATTACGCTCATTCAGAGGCTCAAAGGAATGGTAAAGCTCACGAGTGAGGGATTCCTCCATTTGTAAGGCAAGTTGAGGTTATTTGATCATTGTATAAGGCATTAATGATTACTTGTTAGCTTGTTTGTAATTGGGAATATGAGGTACTTTGGGGTTTATTATGGTGATACATGTTGGGTAAAATATGTTAATTAGTGGGTGATATGATTTCATGATTCATGACCTTGTTCTACTAGTGAAACTAGTTGAAAGGCCATGATTTGGGTGGAACTTATTGGGTTAGAGTTTTAATGAACATCACTTTATGATTACTCTGTTGATTAAAATATCCTATTATTTAAATATGTGGATATTTGATGATTAATTTCTGCATTGAGTTGATTTCCTTGTGTTTGGTTGTGATTGAGCATCATATTTTCATGGCATATCTATTTTGTGAAATTTAAGCATAGAAATGATTTGGCCTACTTTATCAGCGAAACCAATGATATTGTAAAACCTGACTATGATGATCTCGACAACAGGTATATTATTAAGGTAACACAATGATTGGAATTCTGACTGTGACGATCTTAGCAGTCGGTATGTTATTAAGAAATAAACAATACTTTAAACATGACTGTGACAGTCTCGGTAGCAGGTGGATATGGACCTTGTGAGTCCCCCATGGGTTCGGATTATGATGGTCTCGACAGAGAATGTGTATGCATTCGTTATACATGTATCATGAATATCAGTGTATTACATTACATTTGCTTTGACTTGTTCTTGTTCGAATTTTCTGTCCGCTCGATGACTTATACTTGTTTGATACTAGTAATAATTCTAGACTACATATTACTTGAATTGACTTGGATTACATAAGTATGTGAATTATACATTATACTTGTTGTTATTTGACAATACTTGTTGATTATCCATGATCCATGAGTATTAGTTGATATTCCATTGATATTTGACCATACTTGATATTGTTGACCATCTTGAGGTGATAATTGTATCTTGTGAGGATTAGTTGGGTTGTATGCAGTACTTGTTTTTGTTCTATTGGCTAGGTTATTGCATACAACTGTTTTCAAGTTGTAGTATCAGAGGGTGATTGGATGTTAGAAGTAGGTACTAATTCTTTATATTTAGACCAGCCGAGGACTCTGCTGAGTACCGTCATATTATACTCACTCTTGTTTTTTTTTGCACTTTTGTGCAGGTGTTAACAGACCATTCTTGAGCTATTCTTCCTTTCTCTAAGTTAGATGCTTTTTTTGGGATTTATAAAGGTAGCTTCCAATCGATCGCAGTATCCAGAGTCTCTTATATATTATTGAAGTTTTATTTCCTAAAAGACTTTAAGGATTTGACCAGAACTTGTATAAATTTCTCTTAGTGGCTTTTTTACAGTGCCTATCTAGTTCTGTGTTATATTTTGAAGTCTTTCGCCTATTTATAGATAATTACTGCTTATTACTTTCCATTTTAATAATTGGTTTTCCTTTTGATTTATTTGCGAGATAGGCTAACCTACTGGGTTGGGAAGGTAGGTGTCATCACGCCTAAATTTTGGGGCATGACAGCTTCTGCTGAAACCCTAATCTCTTTCTTAAAGAGGAATTTTAAGGATAACTCTTACTCTAACCAATATTATATAAAGATTGAAGGGATTGGAGTATTTGGGGTTTTTATATCATCATTTTTGGAGTCCAAAATGACATGGGTTTAAGGGAAAAGAACTTGGAAAATTATCAAACGACCCTCACTTAAAATCAGCAAAAACTGACTGGATCACTTCATGACTCGTACAGTGTCACTCCACGACTCATGGAGTGAATCGTGAGACAGGCTTAGGCTATTGGAACATGGATTCTATTCCACAACTTCATACCATAAGTCGTGGTATGCCAGTCCATGACTCATGGTGTGGTCTCATTGGAATTAGACAGAGATTCCAAAAATTCAAGGACCCAGTATGATATATATAGTACGGGCCGTGAACCATCATTCCATATGTCGTGGTCCAACTCATGGAAACTTGGAAAACATTCAACATCACTCCACAAGTCACTCAATGACTCGTGGAGTACTTCCAATACTACTCGTGGACCCAACTCATGGGTTCCCGAGAGCATTTTCTCAAAATTTTAAGTCTTAAATGGTTTTAAGTCTAAGTGAAGTACAAAGCATCATAATATTTCCCTTTGAAATCATTTGTCCTAAAATGAAATATTAATCTCAGGAAAAGCAGACTATAAGCTGACAGGCAAGATGTAAACAAACTTATAATGTTTCTATAACCTATCAACTTTGATTAGACTTTAATTCAATTGACAACATGCATACTACACTATTGACTTCAACATCAAAACTTATCAATTATCACATAAATGTACAAATAGGGACTCATGTACTACTACCTCATCTACACTATTGACCTCAACATCAAAATTCATCAATTATCCCATAAATGCACAAATAGGGACTCATGTACTACTACCTCATCTAACATCAACTCTCTTAACTTATGCACGAATACACTCAATGGACTCATGTAATGCTACGACTACATGCTCATGAACTGACTAGGAAAAGAGCTGAATAAAGATGTTATTACCTCTAGATAATGTGGAACTAGAAGGAAACATATGCGGGTATCTACTCATCATGTCGGCCTCTGCCTCCCATATAGATCCCTCAACCGAGTGGTACCTCCAGAGAAGCTTAACTAATGTTACCTCTTTGTTTCTCAATCTGCAAATCTTCCTATCAAGAATCTGAACATGGACCTCCTCATAGGTCAAATTATCACGTATGTTGATATTTTTAACTAACACTATCAATTATGGGTAACTCATGCATTTTCTCAATAAAGATACACGAAACACAGGGTGAACCACTGCTAACTCATCTCGAAGATCTAACTGATAGGAAACACTGCCCACCCTCCTTACAATATGAAGGTCCAAATACCTAGGACTCAACTTAAGTTCTTACCAAATCTCATTACTCTATTCATAAGAGACACCTTTACAAATACCAAATCATCCATATCTAATTCTAACTCTCTATTTCTCATATCTACATAGGATTTCTATCTACTCTGGGCTACCTTCAAACTCTCTCGAATTATCTAACTTTCTGCATAGTATCAAGAACAAACTCTGGCCCTATAGATGCCTCACCAACCTCAAACCAACTAATTGGAGACCTACATCTCCTCCCATACAATACCTTAAATAAATCCATCTTCATACTCGAGTGATAGTTGTTGCTCCATGCAAAGGCAATCAAAGTTAGGTGCTCAATCCAACAACCCTTGAAATCAATTACATACATCCTCAACATATCTTCTAATGTTTGAATAGTCCTCTCTGTCTGACCATCTATCTACAGATAAAAAGCTTTACTCAAATGAACTTAGGTAACCATACCCCTATAAAAAAATCTCTAAAATCGAGATGTGAACTATGGACCTCTGTCTGAAATGATGGTTAAAAGTACACTATATATCCGAACAATCTGCTGCAAATAGATATTACCATACTACTTTGCTGAATAACTAGTATGAACAGGTAATAAGTGAGCAGACTTAGTTATTTGATACATTATAAACCATATTGAGTCATGCCTCTGGGATAATGGTAAACCGGTGATAAAGTCCATATTAATCACCTCCCCTTTTAATGTTGAACTATCAAACTGCTATATCTCACCTGCGTGTCTCTGATGCACCACCTTTACTTGTTGACAATTATAATACTTAGCCATGAACTCATTTATGTCTTTCTTCATGCCATTCCACTAATACACTTACTTCATATCTCTATACATCTTTATAGGCCTAGGATGAGTAAAATACCGAGAAATATAAGCCTCTGACAAGATTCTCTCTCTCAACCTATCAACATCTAGACATAAAGGCAACCTGATAGCGAAGAACCGCATTTTACCCTTTGGAGAAAACTTGCACTTTTTTCTTTTGAACTGCATCTTTCAGTTGAACTAGAAATGGATCACTATCTTTCCCCTCTTCAACTCCACAACTAGAGATGATTTGGAAATATTCAGAACAAGATACCACCATCCTATGCACTCATCAACCTAACCCAAAGGTGTGCGATACTATGCACCTCCCTGTCTAACTCTCTTACTCTCCTCAATATGCGACAATCTCCCCAAAAACAACCTGCTAAGGGTATTAGCCACTACATTAGCCTTTCTTGGATGATACAGAACAGTCATTTCATAGTACTTCAATAACTCAAGCCACCTCCTATATAAAAAAATCATATCTTTCTTCTCAAAACATATTGAATACTTTTCTGATCAATGAAGGCATCTACGTCTACTCCATACTAGTAGTGTCTACACAGCTTTAAAGAAAGGACCACTGCTGCTATCTCAATATCATAAGTGGGATAATTCTTCTCATGAGTCTTAAGATGTCCAAAAGCATAATCTACAACTCTACAATGCTACATCAAAACACAACCAAGACCAACTTTCAAAGCATCATAATACTCCACAAACTCCTCAAATAAAGTCAATAGAAGAAATGATGTTAAACTATCCTTTAACTCCTAAATACTCTTCTCATACTGGTCATACCACTAAAAACTTCACCTTACTCTGAGTCAAAAGGTAAAAAAAGGGGCTATGGAAGAGATGCCTTGGACAACCCTATGATATTAGCTAGCTAGACCCAGAAAGTTATAGATATCTGATGGAGAGGTAGGTCTTGGAAAATATCTGACAGAACTTTCGAGAATCCACTTGGATGCCTTCACTGGAAATGACATGACCAAGGAAGGCAACTGATTGGAGCCAAAACTCACACTTAGAAAACTTAGCATAAAGCTGACACTTTCTAAGAGTCTGAAGAACAACTCATAGATGGACTAAATTCTCCTCCTCGTTTTTGGAATAAACCAGAATATCATTAATAAAGACAATAACAAACAGGTCTAAGTATGACTTCAAAACCCTGTGCATGAAGCCCATAAAATATGCAAGAGCATTAATCAAATCGAAGACATAACCATAAAATCAAAATGTCCATAACATTCCCGAAAAACTATCTTACGAATATCTGCCACTCTGACCTTAAGTTGGTGATAGCTGAAATGAAGATCAATAATAGAAAAATGGTTAGCACCTTGCATCTGGTTGAACAAGTCACCAATACTCGGAATAAGATACTTACTCTTAATAATGACTTTATTAAAATTGTGGTAATCAATGGATATAGGAAGGGATCCATCTTTTTTGTGCACAAACAAGACAGGGGCACCTCAGAAAGACACTGGGGTGTATAAATACCTTGTCTAAAAGATTCTCTAACTGGTCCTTCAAATCTTTAAGATCGGTTGGTTCCTTCCTATATGGATGAATAGAAATAGGCTGAGTTCCTGAAATGAGGTTTATGCTAAAGTCTATCTCCCTATTAGGAGGGACTCCGGGTAATTTCTTAGGGAAAGTATCATGAAACTCTCTATCTACAAGAAAAGACTGGATAGTAGGAGTCTCTGACTCAGAGTCCTTAACTCGAACCAAATAATAGATATACCCTATAGAAATCATCATTCTTGCCTTCAGATAGGAAATAGACCTACCCTTAGGAACAACTCTACTACCCTCCCATTTAAGGAAAGGTCCATTGAGAATATGGAAACGAAAGAGTCTAGTCCTACAATCAACTACAATATGACATGAATGGAGCTAATCCATGTCTAGAATAACATCAAAGTCTATTATATCTAACTCATGCAATTCATAAGGAACAACCATCCCCTAAAACAGACACGAGACAACTACGATAGTCTCACTCAACTACAACAGAATCACCAATAGGTGTAGAAATAGAGAATGACTCAGATAAAACCTTAGGACTCACTTCAAAGTGTCTAGAAACATATATAGATACAAATGAAAAATTATCTCTAGGGTATAATAATGCATACATATCAATGTCATGTACCTGCAACATACCTGTCATCACATCTGTTGATTGCTCCTGATCTTATCGAGAGCCCAAAGTATACAAATGGTTTTAGTGCTGTCTTTCATCAGTAGAAATAGAAGCACCCTACTAGGGTGGGCGTGCTGCAGAGGCTACTAGTGGAGGAATACCCTATGGTCCGGCAACACCCCATCTAACTATGGAATAATCTCTCTATCTATATCCCGAAAACCCACAAGAATATCAACTCTTTAAAAGACAATTGTGAAGACTATGAAAAACCGGTCCACAACCAAAACAACCATTAAATATAGCTCTCCACTGAACCAAATATCTCTTACGACACTTTCCATACAATGGAACGCTACTCTACTGAACTGACTGAGTTGACATGCTTTGCTGATTTTTTGGAGATATTCTGCGAAGGACAACTCCTCTAGATGGATTAAAAATAAATAGAATAAACTAGTGTCTAAATTCTACTCAAATAAGAATAAATACAAGAACTCTATCATTTGGACCCTGAATCAAGTGAGGACTCACAAATCATCTAGTCTTTTAAGATGCAACTATGTCAACCTTGGGCGTCCGAACGACTAGTAGTGTTTTATAGGGAATAACATGAAAAAAGATTAGCATCAACATGTGATAATGCGTTGAGTACATGAGTAGGTATAAGACAAACTATATAATTAGAAAAAAAAAGTACCATACAATGCAAGCTCAACTTCAACTACAACTCAATTCAAATAAGTATTTTAACAGATTATAATAAAAATAGTTAAAAAGATTCATACTCAGGAGTATAAAGTAAACTCATTTAAATAGATCAACCTTATTGGTTTTTAGCAAAAATAGGGATTTAGTTAGAAACATTCTTTCGCTTTCTTCTCTTTAAAACTATTAATTTTACTTCTCTTCGGGAGTTTCTATAACTGACACACCTCATGCCTTAACAATAAAGTCTAAATATTATCCTATGTAGAGGGATACCTATTCATTGCCAAAGGGCAATGAACCTCTCTTCTGATAGTGGTTCCAACTATTTTATAGATAGATGGGCAATTCAGGTAAGATCTAACTTTCATTTCACTCGTGGGATCCGAGCGGTTGATGAGAAATGCGAAAGAAAAAAAGAAAAAAAGAAGGAACACATAATGGGACATAAAAATAATCCCTACTTAGACTACACAAGTGTTGGATATTGCGGGCCTTGTACCCACACTTTCGGTGCTAATACTCCTCCCATAAAATCTAATTGATTTGCTTCACATTCAACTTCTCATAACTAGTAGCATCACCTCATGGAAAATAATTAATCAAGGTGCAATTTTATTAATATACCATAATTGAGTAAGCTCAGTCATTTATGACTCTTCATTAACTTCTTACTTCTCAGCTTATAAATTTAAGCATAAACATCAATGCTTCTCTGCAATTAGGCTTAATTAGCCAAATAGTTAATTTAGACATGCTTCATAAATAAGTTTACTAACCAGCTAAAAGTCAACAATTATAACACTTCAATAATCATCTCAGTTTTTTAAGAATAAACTTCAAAATTATTATCTAATTTATACTTCAAAAACTTTTCCTCAACTTCTACTATAAGCTTCAAAACCATACAACTCAAGAGGACTTCATAGTTTAGTAATTACCATGAAAATTCATTATCACAGAATCAAAATAGTCAAGGAAGTATAAAGTAAGAGAAATCTCTATTTATATTAATTAAGAACCCCAAACATGCCTCTATATCTTCAAAATCTTTAAGAAAAGAGTTTTTGGGAACAAGAATGGAAGGGATCCTTATTTATATCCCACATACCTGATTTGAAGAACTTTCAATGAAAGATATTAAAGAAAATAGGTTGCTTTGGGTGCTTATGCTAAAACCCTAGTTTCTTGCTTGAAGAGAAATTTGGAGGAGAACTCTTGCTCTAATCAATATTATGTAAAAAATAAAGGGTTTAGAGTATTTGGGGTTTATAATTTTAAAATAAAGGGTTTAGGATTTTAAGTCCTAGAATAGGTTTTTAAATTAAAGTCAAGTACGGAGCAACGCAGAACTTTAACTACAAATTTTCCCTGGCTTGATTTATCAATATTTGTTCCCCGTGACCAATAGGTCATCTATATAGACAAGGAAAAGTACAATCTCGCTCCCTTCCTCTTAGTAAACAAAGAATAATCATAATGACTCTGAATGAACCCCATCTGTAGTGGTAGTGCATCAATCAACTTCGTGTTCCATTACATTAGAGCCAACTTCAGACCATACAAAGATTTATGTAGTTTGTAGACCTTTTAGACTCCGTCTATCTAGAAAATCTTTTAGGATTTTGTATATACACCTCTTCTATAAGATCATCACTGAGAAAACCATTATGGACATCCATCTAATAAATCAAATAGCATTTAGAGGCAGCTAATACAATTAGAGATCTGATTGTCACCATCTAGGCTATAGGTGAAAAAGTATCAAAGTAATCCACTCCAGCCTTTTAACTATAACCCTTGGATACTATCCTTGATTTAAATCTCTCAAAATCTATAAAAGTTTTGTATTTCACCTTATAAATCCACCAACAACCAATAGGTGCTTTACCAGAGGGAAGATCAACAATTGACCAAGTCTTGTTCTTCTCTAGAGCCGTAATTTCCAACTGCATAACATGTATACAAGTAGGATCTTTTGATGACTCATGAAATATGGTTGGTTCATGAATAGAGAAGCAACTCATAAGATCTTGCTGGTAGGTTGGAGAAAAAAAGAGAAGGTAATATGTGATGACATAGGATAGGTGCATCGCTAAGAAGACTGAGTCTTGTTGGTGATAAAATCATTCAACCAAAGTAGGGGTTTCTTTGGTGTAGGATTTTATTTAAACTAATGGAGGGGCAGTAGGTATAGGATTATTAGTATAAGGACTTAAAAGTGCTGAGATAAAACAGAAGGTGGTGAGACAAGAAGGGGCTCCCACTGAGAAGAAGCATCAGGTGAGACTAATCACAGTGTAAATGAGTGAATAGTATGGTCTAGGATAAGAATGTAAAAGGAATAGAGGTGTACTAGTCATCTGGGCATAAAGAAAGGGAAAGGTGAATTTTTTAGAAACTATATTTCTGTTGCTGAAGTGAGACTTAGAATGGAGATCATACACCTTATACTCCTTTTATGTAGGTGAATAGCCCATGAAGACACTATGTATAGCTTTGGTGGAAAACTTATTATGTATAGCTTTGGTGGAAAACTTATCTAATTTGTTTGTTTGGTTGCATAACTTAAACAACCAAAAACTCTTAGATAAGTTAGACTAGGAGGATGCTTATACAGGATCTTAAGGGGAAATTTGAAGCAAAGAATTCTGGAAGGGATCCTATTTAGGATATAGATACTCTGAAAAATAAGGTAATATGCCCACTTTGCCGCTGTGTCAACTAACCCAAAATTTAAGAGGAATTCTAGATTTAAATCTAAGAGATCTGATAGTACCAAGTATGGTTTTATGCTTTCTTTCTAAAACTCATTACTGAAAAATTCACAACCATTATCAATTCTCAACACTTTAACAGAAGTAGAAAACAGGTACTTTATTCTTTTTGGAAACTAGATCATTACAATGATCGCATCTGACTTGAATTGCAGTAAAAACAACCAAGTAAACTTAGTGCAGTCATACATCACATCTAAAAAGAATCTCTTGTTATTATGAGTAGCCACTTTATAAGTACCCTATGTATCACAATCAAACAACTCAAAGGCATTCTTAGACATAGAACTACTAAGCTGGAATGGTAGTTTTGTGTGCTTTGCTAATTGAAAAACCGTACATACATGGTCTTCACACTTTAGATGCTTGAGTTCTCTGTGTTTCTTGATCACATCAATAGGTGTATGGACAAGTATTCTATGCCAGAGAGTGCTTGAGTCATTCACCTACTTCCCATTATTTGAAAAATTATTTATAAACATTTATTTGACAGCATTTCCTTTAAGTATGTACAATCCCTGATCCTTTCTACCAATCCCCTTCACCATTCCAGAATAGAGGTCCTGGAATATAAAAAAGTCAGGAAAGAAGGCTACTGAACACTGAAGTTCCTTTGACAATTTGGATACAAATAGAATATTGAATCTAAAGTCAGGTAAATACAAGACAATAGAAATAGTATGATCTGTTAACACTTCAAAACATCCCTCGAGTGAAATTAGAATACAACTACCTGTAGGAAGGTGTACTATACTCATTTTCGATTTTG
>JBDJHY011066904.1:0-14135 GCA_039654485.1 Withania somnifera
ATATTCTGTTAATTCCTTACTTCTTTACTTCTTCTTTTCATATTATTCCGCATGAATTTCAGTAGTCCTCCGCTTCGACTACGGACTACGGGGTTTGGTTCTCCTACTGGTGATATAGTAGGTTGCATCATGATCCGCGAAAATGGGTCGTGATAAATATAAAGCCTCAAAATGAGCCATATGAATGCTAGAAGGGTTACTATTATTATAGGAAAAATCTACTTAGGCGAATGCATATCCCAACGATGTTTAAAATCAATAACATAGGCTCGCGTTCTTAGGCACATGAGGAACTGACTAACATCCTTCCAATCTAAATCCCAATTATTCTTCATAACACACCACTAATAGTGCAGGCTCAAGTCATAATACATCTTAGCTTCCCCTGGATGGATGGACTACCTAAAAAAATATGCCTTCTTTAAGATTAAACTTGTCAAGTCACCCATCTTTGGCACACAAATCTACTCTTAATCCTTAGAACACCACTGTGGTCAAGTATTGACTCCTTTGCATTATCTCTCAAGACTTTATCTCTAAATGATGCATAATATCCTTAAACTTCTTTTCTTTAATCTATTCCATCAAGGAAGAATGGTCCCCCATAAAGGAACGAACCCCGCCATTATATAAAATCTGCAAGCAGATAAGGTTGTTGGCTTAATTTTGAACATCTGTAGCCAAAGGTTTCTCATCTACACAAATCAAAGCAAGACTACCACACCAACTAATTTACTTAAAACATCAAACACTATAGTTTCTTTACTAGGGTGATACAAAATAGTCATCTCATAGTTCTTTAATACCTCAATACATCTCTATTGTCTCAAATTAAGATGTCTCTAGCTGAAATATACTAAAGGATCCTATGATTAATGAACACATCACAATGCATGCTATATGAATAGTGAAGACACAAATTTAACACAAACATCATAGTCGCCAACTCTAAGTCATGGGTAGGATAATTCTTCTCATGATTCTTTAACTGCCTTGAAGCATAAGCTATCAATTTTCCCTTATTCATCAAAACTCTACCCAAACCGACCCTAGAAGCATTACAATACACGGTAAATAGATCACCATCAATAGACAAAGTCAAAATAAGAACCGAAGTAAACAAGGCCTTGAGTGATTGGAAGCTCTCCTCACATTCAACAAACCACTAAAATGCTACATCCTCCTGAGTCAATCTAGTCAATGGGGAAGCTATGAAAAAAAATCCTCAAAAAAAATCTCTGGTAGTAACCAGCTAAACTAATAAAACTATGGATATTAGTAGGGGAAATAGGTCTAGTCCAACCTCTAACTGCCTTAATCTCTACCGGACTGACCATACTACCTTCATTGGACACCACATATCCTAAGAATATCATAGAACTAAGCCAAACCCCAACCCTAATTTTTTTTTGCATACAACTCTCCTTTTTCAGCCTTTAAAGAAGAATCCTCAAATGCTATACATGACCCGCCTCACGTCTTGAATACATTAAAATATTATCATTGAAGAAAATCACGAATGAATCAAGATAAGGTCAAAAGACTCCATTTATCTACTCCTTGAATGCTTCTGGGGCATAGTCAACCTAAATGACATAGCCAAGAACTCATAATAACCATAATTGGGTCCCAAAATTTATCTTTGGGATATCTGATGCTATAATATTTAATTAATTGTAGCTAGAATTCAAGTCAATCTTAGAAAATACCGCAACAACCTACGGTTGGTCAAAAAGTCATTGTTTCGAGGAAGAGGATATTTATTCTTAATGTGTAACCCTATTTAGCTACATGTAGTCAATACACATTCTCTTGGAACCATTCTTTGTCTTCACCCAAAGAGTACCCCAAAATTGTGCACTCGGTTTAATAAAACCCTTACTAAGCAAAATTTTCAACTTTTCTTCTAATTCCTTCAACTTAGGTGGGGCCATATGATATAGGGGAATAAAAATAGTCTTACTTCCTAAATCCAAATTAATACCAAAGTTGATGTCTCTATCAGGAAGAACACCTAGAAGATTAGTAGGAAAGACATTAGGAAACTCATAAGCGATTAGAATAGATTCCAAAGAAGGAGATCGATACTAGTATAACAGATGATGGCCAAATAGGAGAGACATATCCTCTCAATCAATTTCTAAGAGTGGAGGACTGAGATCAACCAACTAGGATAAGAGCCACTAGAACATTCCCATTCTACCTTCAAAATATCCGACATACTCAAAGTAATGGTCCTTGCATAACAATCCAAACTGCATAATGAGGATAAAGCCAAAACATACCCAGAATAACTTTAAAATCTACCATATATATAATAATCAGGTCTACACAACTAGCATAACCTACCATAGTAATAATACAAGATTGGTATACCCAATCAACCACCAAGGAATTACCTACCGGTGTAAAGCATGAATGGCAGATGTAGGGAATCACTAATAATACCTAAACCAGAAGAAAAATAGGAAGACATGTATAAATATATAGAGTCAAGATAAAATAATATTGATATAGGTCGATGGCACACTAGAACAATACCTATAATTACCACACCTGAGGCATCTAACTTTGGCCTACCTAGAAAGGAATAACAATTACCCTTGCCACTATTGGATGGAGAAACTCCTCTACCATTACCCATAGGAATTGTAGTTCTACCATCACCTTTACCAGAAGTAAATGAAGGTGCTACTACTCTAGTTAGAATAAAAAGGTTTACTGTGAGGCCCTCTGTTGGTAATGTAATCAGTCTATCCATAAATGACCAGATCATTATAAGGAAAATAAGATCGAAGCTACAAAGTCTAATAAGAAACCATATGTATTTTAGTGAACACCATAGACTGAAGTCCTTTAAGACTAATCCTACTAAGAAAACTTCTAAGAATACCCATATGAGAAACCTCATCCTGAATAAACACTCCCTGAAGCCTGCAATAGCTACTTGAAATCCAGTTTAACAGGATGAGTGGGAACCCATACTGAAAGAACCTCTACCTCAGGATGAATTACCCCAAAACTAACCAAAAGTATGAGGTCTCTTACCTCTTATATCCTCTAACTCGTCTATCTCCATAAGCTCGGCCTCCTTAGTAGCCTTAACTACCTTCTAAAAAGACGACCCTTTTCGAGCCACTCTAAACATAACAACACAAAAAGTATAAGTCAATCCTTGTACCTACCTGTGAATCCTTTCACCAGGACCTGCGAGAATCACCCTAGTATATCTAGACAAGGCACAAAAATGAGTCTCATACTCAGCTAAAGACATATCACCCTGAGTCAAACTCTGAAATTATCATCTTCTCTCCTTTTTTATTCTTTGAGGAATGAATTTTTCATAGAATGCATGTGAAAATACCTCCCAAATCACTAGGGGAGATCTGGATGGTCTATCACACACAAAACATTGACACCACCGATGTTCTAGCCCATACAAATGCATAGAAGTATAGATAAAAGTGGATACGCTATTGATCTGGGATTTGTGCCCCTACTCTAGCTTTCAACTCTTGGGGTATATTGATTGCACTCTGTTTGGTGCCAAATTCTCTAATACTCCAAAAAATCATAATAAAGTATCCTGAAGGAGTGGTGTAGCAACCTTTAAAGGTACCTGTACCTCATCAGCAATAATTTAGGGCTCTAAGGAATCTGCTCTAGCCTGTACCTTCATTGGTGCTGTATCTCGTGCTCTACTCTTGCCACATCCTCTTGTACATCCCTTCCCTCTACCTTTGACTGGTATATCATCCATGGGGTAAGAGATGACCTCATCTCCAGTATCAACAACTTTATTCCTCACCATCTACTACAAACTAAACCACAAATCAATACCAAAACAAAAAAACAAGATAAGAATGAATGTATGAAAGGGAACATTTACTAAAACCATTGCGACCTCTCGAAGATAAGTAAAAGATGTCTTCGCCCTGATCTTTGAGACTTTATTAAAACTTAGCTTGTATAGTGTGAGACACAATAACCTAGGGATCCAATACCAACTTTCAGGACCTATAATCCAATCATGATAGCACCTGTCCTATCAAACCTTGATAGGTAAGCCTAAATGAAATGCTACAAGGATAAATGTAGAAAATAATGAGTTAGCGAGAAGAAAAGAAGGTACAATGCAAAAATCCAACCTAATAAACCATCCCAAAATCTGGAGTTGTTGTATAAAAGCTTCAAATAAGATAATACAATATATGGAAAATTTATATAAGTCTCAAGATGTCTATATCCTCAAATAGAATAAAAGACATAAATATAAATGAGTCTATGGTGTCTGCTGGATGAAAAATAAGCTACCTCAATTTCTTTGGAACTCAATCCCCAAAATATGAATTGGGGAGACAAATTAGATAGGACTAGGCTCCAAACCTACACAAAATGTACAAAAAGAAAGGGTGAGTAATAAAAATACAATGGGTACTCAATAAGTATCCCTGACTAGATCTAAAACAAAGCATTGATGAGTACCAACTACCTTAACACACCAACCACAATTCTCTAATAACAGCAACCCTACAGTCAGGCGACTATCCAACAGAATATAAATAATTACATATACAAGGTGTATGCAAATATCAATAGTAAATCATATAACTAGAATAACCCAACAAGAACTAAACTCATAACTAACTGACATGATATAAAAATAAAATCATCACTAATAAACTAAAATTATAAGGTATCAAGTATAGTATTACTCATTTCGTTCATTGTAATTAGAAGGCTCTTCCCATCTCTGTTTCACAAAAATATAGGTAATCTCATCTTAGAGGACCATGGAACAATCCCAATACTATCATCAATGCCGACCCTCTCAGTCTCGTACTATCATCCAATAATAAATAAGAGGGGTAACTTAATACCAACATCAAGTGAATGATCAAATAATAATCCATATCAGACTTGATTGTAGAACATGGAAGCACCCATGTACACAAGTCACAAATGTGCAATGTAATGCAATGCAATGATAATGTAGCATGATGCATATCATCTCATTGTACACATCTTCCACCTATCCTAAATGATAAGGAATCATGGAGGCTGGATAATCCATGTACTATTATCACCTCAAGCCTCAACTAGCACGATTGGGATTGTACATCCATTACCTTAATCCTGAGATGGCAAGACTAGGATATTAATATCTCATATCCGCATCGTATCCATCTTAAATATGATCTAGTGTCACAATCTCTAATTCCCGCTCATAGTACAAATATCCCTTCACAGTAATCAGTAGGACAACACAGTATATATATAGATGCATAGATGCATAGATATGATGATATGGAGAAAAACAAGGGGCTCTTATGGCATCCAAATAGGTAAATTATCAAGTATAGGCTCACACAAGTATATTAATTGATTAAGTTTCATAACAAGGCGTCTCATAGGCGTAATATTAAATGGGAAGTCATAACAAATCGACCAAAGACACACATGGACATAATATCAAGTAAAGAGACAACCAAGTATAAATAACCCCATTTGGAAATCTCAAGATCACATTAACATCTCAACTCAATAGAAGAATCACATAATCAATGAATTTATATTATTTTTATTCTTTTGTTTTAGCCCCACATGTTTGACTCTATTATCCGGATGAATACTCATCACATCACCCACACAGGCACCCTTAAATATTTTGCATTACTCTCAATTACAAGAAACAAGTACCTAAGACATATTGTAAGAGATTCAAGAACCTCTACTTGCCTTACTGTGAAGAAATCAAATGAAACATGAGTCTTTCCTTTATGAAATACCTCAGAATCCACAAAATCTAGTCAAATATTGAATTACCCATGATAAATCATGAAGAAAAATATTCACATTTATATACTTAAAACTGGTTCAAAAAATCACCCAAAAATTTCAAGCCCGATAACCCAATCCACAATTAAGAAATTTCATGAAATTCAAATTATCCATAATTTGGGCACTTTAAGTAACAAGTTTCATCCAAAATTGAGATCAATTTGGTAACTAAAACTCTCATTTATCAATTAACGGGTTTAGAACCCCAAAGTTGAGTCTTACTAAAATTGAGAATTAAAGATGAAATTGTATTTATAAACCCAGAAATAGCATGAATTTAGATTAAAAAAAAAATCTTACCAAGAGCTTTAATATTTGAAAGATTAATCTCCAAATCTTTCTCCAAAGGTAAATATTTGAAATATTTTTATAAAGGGTCTTGGGTTTTCAAAATGGTAGAAAATAACTTCAAAGAGTTATATATAAGTTTAAAACCATGTAAAATGACTAGATTTTGCTCATTGAAATATTAGTAATTTTCCTGGATATATAGGTATGACCAGACCCACAACCTGTACCATATGACCATGGATTGTGGTGACGTTCTGCGACTCGTGGTGATATCTCATGGCTCGTGAATACCTGATAGTTATGATGAAATTTTACACAAGTTTTATTGGACCTTCAGGATTCATTTGTATAAGCAACTAATTTATGAACTTTGAGTGTAAATAGTATTGTATTTTGAATTCAATGAAATTGTCAGAATATATCCGATGCCTTCTTGTCCCTATATCATCAAGGATCTAAAATAAAGCTAAAAATCACCTTATCATGTCTAATCCTCTATTCTCAAAAAGCAACCCCAAAATCAACACCAAGGGTCATTCGAGACTTAAAATATCCCACTTAAAGTAATGGAATCAAAGAATTACAAATTCGAGCGTCCAATCACTAAACATTGACCAAAGTCAAACTTTGGCCTTGAAATTCAACGTTATATGGTCTAACAGGCTAAATTCATCACGAGAAGTAAAATTGAAAATGAATATCTTCTTAGATCAGTTTCATTTTCTAGAGTTGACGAAATCAGAAGAATTCCATTCTAAGAATTAAAAGTCTAAATGTTGACTAAAGCAAATTTTTTCAACTAAAAGGCTTTCAAAAATAAAAAATCCTCAAAATTCTTAATTTTTTGCTTTGAATTAAAACAACTATGTAAACTGGTCAAATATGATCCAAAGTAACTATCAGAAAGATAAAATGATAATTTTTAAAATATAAAAAACAACTTTGAGGTTCATTACATATATTCTCAAAATAAAGTTACAAAATCAAAGTTTAAAAATAGAACTTTAAATTCTATCTAGGTAGAAATTATCCTTTTGAATGCGGTGGTCTCATAAAAAATGCGAAGTTGACTTGCTTGACCAATTGCTAACGTGACCCTTCCCTCATGCAAATATGATTAACAATAATATGCCCAACCCATTTGTAATGACATGCATGGTTTTTAGTTTTTTAAATTTTTAAAGTTTGAACCTTCCTATAATTTCATTATATTACTTATGGCTTGCGAGAATAGGTAATACAATTTTTGAGGTGATAGAACATGTTAGAGAAAGTTTTTTATTTTTGAAAGTTGAGATATTAAGTAGTTTGATCAAAGTCAATATTTAAAAGATGTGCTCAAAATAATTTTTTTATCACTTTCAAAAATAAAAATCATATTATAAAAGATGTGCTCAAATTTCATATCACTTTCTTATT
Source organism: Withania somnifera (assembly GCA_039654485.1). NCBI lineage: Eukaryota > Viridiplantae > Streptophyta > Magnoliopsida > Solanales > Solanaceae > Withania > Withania somnifera. The sequence goes on from JBDJHY011066904.1 coordinate 7,552, forward strand.
TGTTGACTATTTTATCATTCTAAACAATGTATGAGTATGATACAACTAAGAAACAATATTTTAATTATTTTAAGGTAGATTTGAACTTTACTTCTGATAAAATTTTATTTTTGAATTTCTTACATTATGGGTAATGAAACTTCCAAAGTAAATCTTAATTTTCCCTTGTAGGCTCAGGTTTGATATTTTCATTGACTTTTTGGACCCAAAATAGAAGTAAGAGATATGGGTAGCTACAAATTTATCTTCATATGTAAATTATGTTTTTGACCAAATCTGGACTATTTGAAGACTTCGAGGAAGAAAAATTTTATCATTTGTCTTGTCCATGTTTGAACTTTCTTAGACTCATTTAAACTATTCGTATATTGTTTAATTGTGTAAGTAGTTAAAGTTTAATGAGGTTCTCATATAAATAAAATGACGAGCATTTATATGAGCAATGATGTTATGTTATAGGTAATTGAGACTTATTTCTATTCTGTCAAATTATACACTTATGTGAGCTGAATTCTAATTGCATAATTAGTGAAATGCTTGTGCTTCTCATTGATATGTGTCCATATGACTGATATTTGAATAATTAGCATTAATTCTTATTTGATTATGTTTTTACTATTCTTATCACATTATTTATTATGATGGACCGGTTATGATTGTGGTGCTGATGTTTTACTAATGATATAGCGCTGATATTTTCTTGAGTTATATGTGTTTGATGTCGTTATCAACATGTTCGAGGTCATCGTTCATTTTTGAGTCTAAGCTCATCTTTGTATAAATCGGAGGTCATTCTAAATAGAGCTAAGATCTTTTCTATTAATGTATGTGTTTTATATCAAAAATATTTTAAAGATAAAAAATAATTAAGATTAAATTATTTTAAAACTTAGAAAATAGTTTTAATACAACTGAAAAGACAAAGATTTACCACTTAATTATTAAAAAAATTAAGAAAACTTTAGAAAATTTTAAACTTTTAAAATAAAAATAAATTCCAATTTAGAAATTCTGAGAAACAATTCAAGTGGTACTTTATGGAAGGTTTTAAAGTCCCTTGAAAATATCCTTGAAAGGGGTTGTCACAATCCAAATAGCCATTAGTGGCATCCACAGATGAAATTCACGTCATATCAAGGTTATTTATTAAAACTCAACAGAGGGATCTCCAAAGGATGCAAGGTGATTTTATGAAGATGGAGGTACTTGATTAAGTATTGATGTCAAAATGGAGTATCTATGTGGAGGATCACTTTGAAAGAGGAAAGGAGAAAGCTCATCAAAGAAAGCATGAAAGCACAAAAGTGAAGACCAAACTAGTAAGTTTGGAGATGGGAGATGAGAGTTTGACAGATTTCCCTTCACTTTGCCAGTGTGCAATGAGTTTACACAACTCACCAGTTTGATTATGTTTTTACTATAACTAGGCCCTAGGTTATAAAGAACAAGTTATCTCCTTTCTACCTTCGATTTGGATGAATATTGATACTGAAAACTCTTGTGAGAGTGTGAGATTGGTACAAGATTTTTTTGATGGCCATGTAAAAATATTGGTTGTACGGTGAATTCAATTTTCTCGAGGTCATCATAAAAATTAGCTTTCTTTTATCATCAATACGAGTGAGGTCCATACGTTTAATATACCTTTGAAATACTTTTGATTTATTATCTTGTGCCTTTCTATTTATTCTTTTATTTTATTATTCTTTTAATTCTTTCTATTGTTGTTCTTGTTTGATTTTCATCATTTAATATCAGAGCCATATTTTAGATTGACCCATACAAGTATAATTTTGGATTTGTTACAACAACAAAAAGAAGAAATATCAAAAATTCAGAAATGTTCAAAAATTTCTCGTTGATTCTAGTGTCTTTATTGAAGTTTTTAATACTAGAGTTGTTTTCTCTATTAAAAATTTAGTCTAGATCTAAGATTTGAGCTAAATGGGAGTTTGCTTGAGGGATCTACTCTTGTTGGGTTGGAAAAACTTTGAAGGTTCAAATGGGTTTTAAAATTTACAATTTTGGCCTGGATTCAAGTATTCAAAAATATTAGGGGTTTTCCCACATCAATGGGAGTAGAAATATCAAATTTCATAGAAATGTGAGTGAAATTTAAGGAGTTGTGATATTTGGATATTGATAGTGATCTTTAGTGATATTCAAATATACATGAGGAAGATATATTCAAAAAGGAATCTTTGATACTAAAGAAAAGGAAAGAGAGAGTGTTTTTGTGGTTAGATAAACAAAGGAATATACCAAAAGGGAAATATACTAGGAAATAAAAGTATAAGAGAGACTACCTAAGGTACAAGAATAAAGCCTTTAGATGATCGACTTACTGCCTAGTTAGGAGAACTAGCGCCCATCACCAAAGTAGTGGGTAGCATCACCAAACTCAATGTTTGGTGAACCAAGGGTATAATTAGGCAAAGCAAAGTGGAATTTGGAGATCCAACATCCCACTTTAGAAATCCAAACTCAGCAAATTATGCTAAGTCTTAGGTTCTAATTCCTTAGATTTCCTTTCTTGATTCTAATTCACTTTATTGATTTCTAAATCTAATTTTGAACTAGTAATGGACCTTACTTAGTTGATTGTTAGTTCTTGAATCTTTTCTTTCTTATGTTTTTCTTATTTTATTTCATAGATACTTACTTGATTCAAGTTCTTTTACATTATCGAGTCGTCTATCATTGTTGAAGAAGAATCCATTCTAACTGAGAGTAGAAATTAATATTTCATGGATCATTGGAGTAAAAGTAGTCTTCAACATTATCCAAGCTAATTTTTAAGGCAATTCAAAAGGTGTGAAATTGAATGATTGTGAGGCTTTACTAACTAACGCTAATGTTGATTGTTATCTTTGTTTAGCATCTTTGAATAAGTACAATGGAATCGAGAGGTGAAAAACTATACCTAAGAAAAGGGATAATAGTGTGGCTATGTCGCGATCCGAAAAGTCGAGTTGTGATGGCATCTACAATTCACCGGTAGACAAGCCTAATCCCGTCCTAGAGAAAGGGGTCAGAAGGCCGACTCCAAGTACCAAATAGAAAAGAAAAAGGAGATGGAGAGAAGGAATAGAAATAACACACAATAATACAAACTGCATATGACTCCCCATAATTTGGTATCGTGGCTGTAGAGCATCTATATATAAAACAAAACTGCACATGACTCTCCATAATCTGGTATCGTGGCTGTAGAGCATCTATATATAAAAGAGGTATAAAATACAACCCACGGTGGGGAAAAAACTAAAAATAACTATCCAAACTCCCAGTAGAAAAATTATAGAGACTAAAGGAAGACCGACCAACATGAACATGCACTACTCACCGTATCTCCTAAACATCCCCAAGCTAGTCCACTCGATCGCGTATGTACTGATGACTCAGACTAAGACCTGTATCAGAAAAAGATGCAGAAGTGTATAATGAGTACTAAAAACAACAGGTACCCAGTAGGCATCATAGGTCGACCAAGGAAAAGTAAACATAAACAAAGTAAAGGGAGATTAAAAGTAACTAAGGCACTAACACATGATGTATAATAGGAAGGGAAACAACAACAACAACTAGTGAGTGCAATGAAGAGTCAACTAGCAGCATATACAGTATCAACTAACAAGCATGAAGGAACCCACTAACAAAGCATAACACATAGACATGACCACAAGCAGATCATGACCAGACATGGCACGTACCTAGAGCTCCAACGTAACCAACATAAGTAGGGAATAAATAGAGAAAGAATAACACCGTAGATGTAACCACTGAATGTAACAATACTATGGCAAGGAAAGTAATCAATAACACTTAGGAGTAAAAAACAAGCCTAACTAGAAACCATTAAATAAGCATATAATTAACCCAAAGGATTTTCCCTTGTAAGTTCCGAAGAGTAGAAGCCAACGCATAAGGATGTAATGCAAAGGGGTGTTGAAACATAAATAGTGTTTTTATTCACCCTCTTCGATACATAACTATGTTAGGAACGGACCTACGAAAGCCTCCCCGTATACTTACCCAACCTACCACAGTATACCCCTCCGCCGGTCATGCAACATACCTTAGTCATGGCAACCTAGGTCGGAGGGTCTGTAGAGGGATTAGATTGGACATACCAAAATACTCATAAAAAGTCAAGCAAATCCATAGTTATTAGGGACAAAATGTCAAAACTCAGTCTCAACCCCTATATCATATCTCAGTGGAAACTCAAGTCTATCCATATAGGGAAAAATTCAAATATAAGTAAGACTCAACTGCTGTATGTAGGCAGTGTTAAGAAATCACAGCAATAGTGAGAAAATAGCCTCAAGTAGTGTGAGAAAATAGTTCCATGCTGCTCATAAGAGCAGTCGCAGAATATATAAGTATACATATGAAATCTGTTTCCTCTGTCAAAATCAAGTTAACTTTTAAAACATTTAATGCATTCTCGTTAAACAGAATCAACCAATAGGATAAACTGGTCTAAGGCTGCTAACTAGAATCAAATGACTGCCAATCCCTAGTAACAAGGTATATACCCTTCTAGCCCAACTACGACCCTAAGTTACAAGTAATCAGACCAAGGATGCCACAACTTCTCAGTGGGCACCCATTAAGGGTCAAATACACCCATCCAAGGAATGACACGGAGCCATCATAGCTCATCCAAAACAACTCACTCCCAGCCTCGCACTAGACTGGGGAACAATATCGTCACATAGGGATGCTAATTACCCAACAAAGCTATATCCGTCTAGGTACATTATCATCATATAAGGAAGCTAACTATCCAACAAAGCTATATGCAACTATCTATGGCCAAGTGGCCAACACGCCCTAATCAAACACCACATCTCAGGTAGAACATAAAATCTCAGCCTACCTAGATCCTCTCTAAATCCACCAATCTAAATAAAGGTATAACTACTAACATCTAATCACTAGCATAGTCTCCTCCCCAACCTCACAATATTCCAGAGTCAGCATATAGATAATACGTACCAAAGGTGTTACTCCTCTCCCAACCACACCCCAGGGTAGGTAGTTAAGCTACAAGCTAGACAAATAGGCCATAGGCATAGATAATAAGCATAGGGCTCGACTAGTAATCCCAACCTCACGTTGGTGCTTTACCTTGCATATGCTACATTAATATCCAGTCTAAAAAGGTAGACTACAGCTTACCTAGATTCTAGTGATGTCCTCAAAAAGTGTGCCTATATATCCAAAGATCATATATGAAGTTCAAAATTAAATAAGGCTAAAAAATATAACCCATGTGTCAAGACGAGTAAAACAAGACCCATATTGATATATAAATAAGGGGGTCAAAATCCAAACCAAAAATAGGTTCGTAACCCTAATATCTCGAGAAAAGGAAATATTTCTACCAACACATAGAAAACACAACTCATACATCATATGGTAAAAAATAGGGCTCAAACTAATGGTGGAAATGGAAGATATAAGACTAGAAATTTTTTACAATAGAGAAGACGAAGAATTACCCTGTTAGAAATGATCGTAGAACCACCATAATGAGTTTCTACTAATTAAACTATAATATAACACTTTATTTGATCAAATTTAAGCTTTGAAAGGGCTGTTTTTTTTTGACCAAAACAGAAGGAAAAATGAGAAAAAGTTCATGGAGCGTTTTTATATAGGCTGTCAATCGGTGGCGCGGTCACGCCCTCCCAACTTGATCGCGCTGAAGATGGTTTCCTGGGAAGCGTCATGATCATGAATACTTAGCGTGATAACGCTAAAGGTATAAAAAATGGTCTTGGTGCGGTCTTTCCCCTCTAGTGCGATGACGCTAAGTACTTGTGCTAGGATTCCAAAAACGCTTAACATAGGTATGGAATGGATACAGAGTCCGAATTTAACAACCCATATGTTAAATCTTCATGTAATCAATATTCTGGAATCAACAGTAGTGACAAAAATAACATTTGGGATCATATGAACTTAGTAAGTCCCGAAAAACTATAATTATAAAGGAATTAAACTATAACAACTGTCAGTGATCCAGCCTATCTAACCCATCAAGTCACACACGACTTGGGATAGTTACCGGAATGCTCTAAATATAGAGAAATTACAGGAATCATGAAATGGATCGGAGGGACATCAAAATCATGCAGAATTTGACCTATAGCTGGTGCAGGTCAAGGTACTCTATGCGATCGCAAGACTCTTGCACGTGATCGCGGTGACCAGTAAACTCAAGAATACATGATCGCAGACTAATCCACACAATCGCGATGAAGCAAAAACTGCTCTACACGATCGTGGACAGTCCCACGTGATCGCGAAATCCTAATTTCCCTATGTCTACACGATCGCGGTAAATGGCCACGCGATCCCGATGTGTTAGCTGATTGGCAATTATTAAAAGTCCTAGACATAGCTATTCTCATTTTTATTCAACCAAAACTCAATTACTCTCCGTTTCAAAGCAAAAACCCTTCTCAAACATCATTCCAAGGCCAAGGAAGTTAATATCAACATTCTTCAACGATTTCTACACGAAATTAGGTGAGTTTTTCCTTCTCTTCTTCTTCCTTATTTCTTAGTTT
>JBDJHY011067013.1:1202-20263 GCA_039654485.1 Withania somnifera
GGGGACTTGATATCTACCGAGGAGGAAAGAATTCACCTCTTTGCTCATGGATTGAGGACTGACTTGCAGGGCCATGTTGAGTTACTTCTGGTGCTACAGAAGTCATTCTTAGATGTTGATCATGCTCGCCGTATAGAGATTTTGACTTGCTAGGCCCAAGGGGGTAGAGAAGAGGCAATGCTATCGGGTGGGTTTTTAGAATCCAGGTTAGAGAGTCATGATTTTGACTAAAGGTCCTAGCCAAGCCGACAATAACAAGCCTCCAATAGTGGGGCGAGCAGACAGCCTTTTAGGGACCTAATTTTAGGTTTACGAGGCCATGCCGAGGGGTCCTGTGGTTAGGTCAGGACGGGGGATATTTTCTATGAGTGTAGGGAGGGGGGTCATTATGCTTGACATTGTCTCAGGATCCCAAAGATAGTTTAGCTGAAAGGTGTTTTGAGGGCGGAGGTAGGGGCCACTATGCCTTAGATTACCCCTAACTCAAGGCCTCTTAGGCGATAGAGCTACCTGATCAGTCATTGAAGGCGGTGCCACCAACCATTTAGGGAGCTATGGGAGGATTCTAAGTGGCCATAGGTAGAGGCAGGGATTTGGATGCACAATGGGATGGGGAAAAACACTAGCTTTATGCCATTCCTACAGGGCCGAGGCCGAGGCCTCCAATGCGGTTGTCACCGGTACGTTGATGATTATTTGATTTTCTTCATTGATATTATTTGATTTATGTTCCACACTATCCTATATATCTATTTATTTTTCTTCAGAATTGGGTATTGTTAGTGAGTGGCTTCATGTACACTTAAGTGTATCTACCTCGGTGGTGGATCGGGTATATAGTTCTTGTTCGGTGACTTTTTAGGGTCATGACACGTGGGATGAATTGATTAATATGACTATGTTAGATTTTGTTGTGATTCTAGGCATGGACTGGTTTTCCTCCTATCATGCGGTCCTGGTCTTTTATGCAAGGACTATGAACCTATCTATGCCCGGTGTGCCCTTTGTAGTATGGTGCGGTCCCACTATCATTCTTTAGTTTGGGTCATTTCTTATTGTCAAGCCTATAGACTAGTTACTTGAGATTGTTATGCTTATTTGGCCCATGTTAGAGATGTCAGTGGTGAGTCCCTTCCCCTGAGACTGTGCCAATTGTTACCGAGTTTGTTGATGTTTTCCCTGCTGAATTTCATGGCCTTCCACCAGAGCACGATATAGACTTCACTATTGAGGTTGAGATGGGCACCAGGCCAATTTGTATTCTTTTGTATCATATGGCACCGACTGAGCTCTGAGAGTTGTCTGTTCAGTTGTAGGATTTTCTAGACAGGGGTTTTATCTATCCTAGTGTATCACCATGGAGTGCCCGGGTATTATATGTGAAGAAGATGGATGGGTCCTAGCGGATGTGTATTGATTATAGGCAGATGAACAAGGTAGCTATTAAGAATAAGTATCCTTTTCCCCATATTAATGAATTGTTTGATTAACTTCAAGGAGCCATGGTGTTTTCTAAGATTGATCAGAGGACTAGCTACCACCAGTTGAGGATCGGGCTGAGGATGTCCCAAAGATAGATTTTTGAATGAGGTATGGGCATTATGAGTTTCTGGTGATGTTTTTTGGGCTGTCTAATTCCCCTGTAGCTTTCATGGATTTGATGACTCTAGGTGTTTCGGTCTTATTTGGACTCATTCGTGATTGGTTTTATGACGACATACTAGTTTACTCATGGAGTCGAGCTGAGCATGAGAGACACCTGAGAGTTGTGTTGTAGGCTTTGAGGACTGAGAGACTCTACTCCAAGTTCTCAAAGTGTGATTTTTGACTAGATTTCGTCTCCTTTCTAGGCCATGTCGTATCAGGTACCGGTGTCAGTGTCGATACAGCTAAGGCTACAGCAGTTTGTGACTGGCCTCGACCTACATCCATCACCGAGATTCATAGCTTCCTGCAGTTGGCAGGATATTTTTGTCATTTTGTTTAGAGTTTCTCTTCCATTGCAGCCCCCTTGACAAGACTAACATGGAAGGATCCAGTGGTCAGCTGTGTGTGACGCCTGCTTTTTGAGCTCAAGGAATTTCTGACTATCGCTTTAGTCCTTGTTCGACTAGTTAGGGGACAACCTTTTACAGTGTATTGTGATGCTTCAGGTATCAGTATATGTTGTATTTTGATTTAGCAAGACCATGTTATAGCATACGCATCGAGGCAGCTGAAGTATCACGAGTGTAACTACCCCACCCATGATTTGGAGCTGGCGGCGGTGGTTTTCACGTATAAAATCTAGAGGCAATACTTATATGGAGTCCACTATGATGTATTCACTGATCAACACAACTTACAATATATTATGAGTCAAAAGGAGCTTAACTTGAGGCAACAGAGTTGGATTGAGCTTCTAAAGGACTACGATTTGAGTATTCTTTACCATCTAGGCAAGGCTAACAAGGTTGCCGACGCCTTGAGCCGGAAGGTAGTGGGTTTGGGTATCCTAGATGCAGTTCCTATTTTTGAGAGATCCTAGCTTGGGATGTTCGGTTCTTGGACAATATGATGGTTAGGTTTGATCTTTTAGCACCGGAGCTAATCATTGCCCATATTTAGTCTAGGTTATCCTTATTTTACAAGAATCGAAGCACCAATATGAGACCGATGCTTAGTTCAGTTGAGATAGAGGGTCCTATAGGGTGATTTTGATTGAGCTAGGGTAGACTCTGAGGGTGTATTATGGGTTTATGGCCGCCTTTATGTTATGAGGATTGGTGATCTAATTCCGACCTTATTGTATAAGACCCACTACTCCAGATACTCTATTCACCCAGGTATTGTGAGGATGTACCGTAAAGTAAGGAGGTATTATTGGTGGTGAGGTATGAGGAGGTCTATTACATCCTTCATGTCTCAGTATTTGAACTATCAGCAGGTGAAGTTTGAATACCAGAAGTCGAGCGATGAGATGCAGAGGCTCTCTATCCATGAATGAAAGTGGGAGCGGAATACTATAGATTTCATCACAGGCCTTCATTATACTTCCAAATGGTTTGATTGCATTTGGGTCATTGTGGATCGATTGACCAAGTCAGCTTACTTCCTACCGATTCATTCGACCTAGGGTGCTGAGAGATTGGCTGAGCTATATGACCATGAGATAGTTAAACTTCTTAGGGTACCAACTTCTATCATATTCGATCGGCGCACACAGTTCACCTTATGGTTCTGAAGGTCGATTCAGAGGGAGTTGGGTACAAAGGTTTATTTGAGTACAATGTTTCACCCACAGATGGATGGGAAGTATGAGAGGACCATTTAGGTGCTTCATGATATGTTATGTGCCTGTGTTTTCGACTTTGGAGGTAGTTGGGATAGGAGCTTGTCCATGATAGATTTTTTGTATAATAATAGCTACCACTCCAGTATACAAATGGTGCCATTTGAGGCTTTCTATGGTAGGCATTGCAGATCACCCATGGGTTGGGTTAGTCGTGATGAGGATCTACTCCATAGTTCTGATTGGCTCCACGATACTACAAATCTTGTCAGACTTATTCAGGATAGGCTACGGGCAACACAGAATAGGCAGAAGTCCTACGCGGATCATAGGCTTTAGCCCCTTGATTTCAGTGTTGGGCGATTTGGTCTTCCTTCAAATTTCTCCCATGAAGGGCGTTATGAGATTTAGTAGGCAGGGCAAGTTTAGCCCCCTGTTCATTGGGCCTTATGAGATCTTATAAAGAATTGGAGAGGTTGCCTATAGACTTGCTTTGCTGGCTGAGTTAGCTGTAGTTCATCTAGTTTTCTATATATCGATACTCCGCCGTTATATACTAGACCCTTCCTATGTCATTCGTCAAGAGGCTGTGCAGATTGATGACACCTTGACTTATAGATAGAGATGTGAGGCAGCTCAGGTCCAGAAAGATTTCAATAGTGAAGGTATGATGGGCACATCGACCAGTTAAGGAGGTTACCTGGGTAACAGAGCATGATATGCAGGCCCAATATCCATATCTGTTCGAGCCTTCAGGTAATACTCCTTCCTTGACTTTCGAGGATGAAAGTCCTTCTAGTGGTGGATGTTGTAATGACCCGTTCAGTCATTTCCTTGCTTTTCATCTTTTTTTGTTCTTAGAGATGCCTGATAGTCACCCCAAGTCATTTATAACTTGCTGGGACCGGTAGCTCAGTTCCTTGGCGGCTAATTTGCCCCGTTATCTTAGTTTCATATTTTGAAGTTTTAGTTTTAAAATAGTGGAACTTGAGAGTGGAATTTTAGTAAATGCACTCGAAATCGAATTCTGACAGTTTTATTAGTTCCAGATGCCAACTTTATTCTTGGTGGAACTTAAGTTCGTGTCCCGGGCTTTTTGTTTTTAGTGGAGTTGTTTTGTGGAAATTCAGCCCAACCAAATCTTACTTTGGAGTCTGGGTGGTGTTTTGGTAATCGGAGCATCAAATCAGAATTTCAATGAATATATCAGCTTTCGAATATCGATTTTAGGCTAGTTGAGTCATTTATTTGCTTCTCGGTGTGTCCGGGCTCATTTTCAATCGATTTGTGAAAAGTCTGAAAATTGGCTCCTTTTGATCCTTTTGAGTTTGGGGTCCTTTTTACTCAAATAGCATTTCGTCGATTTTGTTGAGATTGTAGTGTGTTGTACCCCAAAATGCACTTTTGGTTTTCTAGAATTGGACTGGAGATGCTCGTTTTAAGTAGCTCAGAGAATTCTTATTTTGTTGAGTCTGGCTACAGGTTGTAGACCGCTGTAGTGAACCCTGGGCCACCCTTGCGCCCAGGGCTTCACCTTGGCGAGGCCACCCTAGTGAGCCTCCTTTCACCTCGGTGAGGTCGCCTAGCTGCCAAAAGGGGTGCCTAGTGGTCCAAGCAGTCTATATAAAGGGGTTCATCCCCTTGGTTTTTCAGCTGTGGTTTTTTTAAATATTGCCTTAGCCAAGCCCTAGGAGCTGGGTTTTTAGTGGTTTGAGCTAAGGGGAGTGGTGGGGAGTTGCGTGTTAGATCGTGTGAGTTCGTGGAGCAAGATTTTCCAGGTATTTCTCATTCTTTCCGCCTCCTTTAGCTTATGTAAAATATTTTTGTTTCTTTACTTTAAACATTGTTTTCTCCCTCGATTCCTTATCGTATTAAGCTTGATTTTGGACTACGAGCCCCCCGAGATGAGGGATCCTTTTTGGTATTTTAAGTTTAATTTTTAGGCCATGGGGCCCTCTTTTCAATCCGAGTTTCTAACTGCAATATGGGTCGGTAGAGTTTCAAGTGACTTCAGTTGTGTTGGAGCTTCGGGTCCATGATGCATGCATTTTGGGCCCATGTAGGCTAGGTTTGTTTATGTGCATTATAGTCTGGGCTATTATTTTGTGCTTTTGATGTAGCTAGTAGTGTGGGTTGGGCTTTAGGTTGATCGTTGTATTTTTAGTTGATATCCTTTTTGGATTCTGGGGGCCTGTGAAAGGGCATAGATGTCAAGAGTTATATTCCCGAGTCCTGGCCTCACCCCGTGGGGGCCACAGACCTTAAAAACTATTTTAGTTGTTGTATGATGAGTGTGGTAAGATGAATTGTTAGTTGGTGGCATTTGGCCGATCCTAGACTCCGGTTACTTTTCATTTTCATTACTTATCAGTATTATTGTTGCTATATTGTGTTGAGACATCTTTGTATTATTGGCGGGCTGAGTTTATCACTGACGAGGCACGGTCCTCTGAGGCGTGGTCTCTGAGTTTTGTACTGATGGGGCATAAACCCTACATTTGATTAGAGGTACGTCCTCCAGGGAAAGGATCTTGAGTATTGGCACTATTTAGGAGTGACCCTTAGTATTGACACTGATGGGGCGAGGCCTCGAGTTTGGAACTATTTGGGTGAGGCTCGTGATTGACACTTACTGAGTGGATAGTGTTGGTACTACATGATACTGCTCTATTTTACTTTCCTGCACCCCCGTGTATTACCTTTGCATTGTTTGTGCTCACCAGGCTTAAGGGGGAAGTCAAAGTGGGTTTTGTTGTGCTGTTTATACTTACAGGTGGTATAGGACGCCAGGTAGGTTTTGTGTGTTTACTTTTTTTTCCTTACTTAGCTCTACCCTATTTTTCGATCCTTTATTTGTAGTACATACATATATATCATTATGTTTAGTTGGGTCATGTCTTAGGTGGAGCATCGATGCATTTCCTTTCTTCGATTTTAGGTTCTTGAGTACTGGTCACTCCAGATTGTGTTCACCATGTTAGTTTTGGTAGATCTATACTTACACTTCCGGTATCTTACCTTTCTACATATCTATTCATTTTACTGCTTTCCTACTATTGTTGACCTATTTTACTTCATCACCTTTATTACTTGAATTTTGTTTTAGCCCAGTCGACCGATGATGCCTATTGGGTACTTTGTTTGGTACTTATGCTGCACTTCTGTACCATTTTTATGGTGCAGATACTGGAAAGGGTTATCATAGATTCTGTGATCTTTTGGAGTAGATTCAACTGGTTGTGGAGATTACGGTGAGCTTTGCCTTCCGAGCTGACTGTGGTTTTCTGATGTCAATCTGCTTTATCTATCTATAGCAGGCCCTGTGTTGTATTAATTATATAGAGTTCCTTTGTATTTATATCATTTGGATACTCTGTATAGTAGCTCCATACGCCATTGACAACAGGTTTTGGGATGTGGGTTCTTTGTGTTTTTCTTCTTCCCTGGTTCTTTTATGTTTCTGCTTATGTTTTTTGTATTTTTGGTTGATTTGAGTGTTTAGCCCATTGAGCATAGCTCAGGGTTAGGTTTGTCTACAGGAGGATTGTATGCGCCATCATGACTTGAATTCTGGGTCGTGACAGGTAGTTTAGTATCTTCCTAAGCTAAGAGGGTCCTAAACTATTTAGTTTTGAGGAGAAACGTTTTAGAAGAAGGGAATTAAGCTCATAAATCATTCATTCTCTCCTTCAAAACTTTCACAACACTTAGAAATTCCTCTCAAAATTAAGGGCTTTCTCCTCTCTCAAGAATTCAAGGTCTCAAGTCTTCCACAAGGTTCCACCCCAAAAGCTCCAAATTTAAGGTATGTGGGACTTTAATGAGGACATCCTTTCATTATCATATCTAAAAGTTACAAGCTTTTCATATATTTACTCCAAGTTTGGATTCAAAAAAACAATTTTAAAGTTCAATTATTTTATGCATAATTCCTTTAGTTTGTGGTGTTTTCTCTATATTTATGAAACTTTACGAAGACTTCATGTATTTTACCCTTAGCAAGTTCATATTAATGTCTCATTTGGTCTCTCTTTATGATTACAGGTTGAATGAAAGTTACTCTTTTCTAATAGGTTTATCCATCTAATGATTTTATTGATGAATAAGTTTTATGAAGTCAAAGAACTAGGTTGATAGAAGTTTACCCACAGGTTGGATTTTGTACTACGAAAGAAGGTCTTTGAAAGACATATTTTCAAAAAAAATGTTTAAGGTTCTAATGTACTAGTTAGAACTCACTATGGAATCGAAGCTCAAAGAAATTAAGTTTCATAGATTTAAGGGAAGACATGCTATATATAAAGTTTAAATGAGCTATGTTTATATGCAATATTAGTTTTGAGGTTATTGAGCATTGAGAGAACAAGGGTTTAGAAAAATTGAGTTTTATAACTACATTTCCACCGTAGGTATTTATCTCTTGAACTTACCGAGGCACAATGAAAAGATCCTTATGTATGTTCGGTGTTAGGTTTGACTGGTTAACACCCTTTTTTCAGTGAAGAGAAAACACAGTGGACTCGATGTAGCTTGCATGACTTACTGTTGGTTAATACAAAATCCCACATAAATGATTTCACTTTTATCTTGATAAGTCACATGATATTGTTTTCACAAGATAGAAGTCAACATGATTGAAATACACATATCCCGGATCTTTACTCTTAGTCTTCACAATGTATTCAAGTTTGTTTGATAAAGAAATAGGTTTTTCAATATATTTTTTGGATCTTTACTCATGCTAATGCATCAAGTTGTCTAATTATTTAAATTGAAATTTCCATCCCTACATACTCAGAACCTTGAATGTACTGATTGCATATTCTTTTGCCTACATTTGTCATATGATGTGGAATTATGATCTCTTCCAAACTCATGGCAAAGAGCATTTAGTCACAAATCTAATAGTGGTAAGTACTTATCATTTTAGGGGCTTCGACAATAGCAATTGGTTTTTCCTTAGGGCAGTTATTTAGTTTTGGGTCAGTCTAGGGCCTAGTCCAGCATGGTGTTCTTTCAGTATTAGAGGTTTCCCGATAGATGGTTTATGTTTTAAATTTTCCCTTCAGGCCATACATCCTTTGTTATTGGATTTATCCTGTCTTGGTTGGAATTTATTATTTTTTTATGTTTGTATTAACTTTTTGTTAGAACTTAAACGTGCTTATGAATATATGCCAAGGGTTAGCTTCGGGCTATACGTGGTTCCAAGTACCTACTTTCATTCAAAGCTTAGACTCGAGGCATGAAAAGTTTATATTAGTATACAAAGTTCAAGTGTCCTAGGATATCTGAAAAGCATTTAGGAAATCTCTCTCTCTCTCTCTCTCTCTCTCTCTCTCATACTTTTAGTTCGTATGATGGAGTTTTAACTCTAAAAAATCTAACTCTACCTTTATATGTTTTTAGATAATTTGTTCATGCAGAGCTGTTGGTCTCCTATGCCACATCAGGGATGATAATCCCCCAGTACCATCTCTAGATAATGTCACTAGTATAAAGCTTTGAATGCACTCTATGTTCTTATGCATGCGATGAAAACTCAAGTTGAGTGATAGGGGTATCCCTTGATGGTCCCCATGTTGCCTCAGATACTAAAAGAATTCATGATTACTTATACATAAATCTACTAAAGTTCCATAAGTCAAAGCTGAGTGAAGACCCAAATATTTTTCTCGAAGAGGTTTAGTGAATATGTAGAATTATGAGGGTGACCAAAGCAGGAAGGTTAACCTTATAACCTACCAAATTAGGAATGTTGTGAGGATTTGGTATGGTCAATAGAGAAAGAACAGAGGTGATAATGTTGCACCTCCATTCTGGGATGTATTTTCAAAGGCTTTCTTAGGTTGTTTTCCCCCCCAAGAGTTAAAGTAGGCAAAGATGCAAGAGTTTCTAAATTTAGAGAAAGGATCAATGAGTGTAGCCAAGTATGGTTTGAAATTTACTCAATCATCCTATTATTTTCTAGATATGGTAGTGAATATGAGAAACAGGATGATCCTATATTCGAATAAGATCTTTCTCATATCATTAGGAAAGAGAGGTATTCAATGTTATTATGGATATAGATATTGATAGATTGATGGTTCACCTAGAGTAGATTGAGGGAGACAGACTAAAACTAAAGGAGGTTTTCCAGAGTAAGAGAGTTGGAACATCTAGTAAGGAGTCTAGACAATAGAGGTTTTAGAATGGAAATCAATCATCTTTTCCAAAAATTCACCAGCTCCAGCACTAGTACCAACACCATCTTCAACTAGTGTACCTATACCCAAGGCCAGATATAATCAACAGACTAAGCCATCACAGTCTTTAAATAGTGTCACTAAAGGGTTCACTTACCATCCTCCCTGTGGCACTTGTGGAAAGGAGTGTCCGAGTATGATTATCTAGTAAGGATAACTATTTTAGGTGTGGTCAATTAGGGTATAGGCTTAGGGATTTTCCCTCTGTTATGTGGATAATTGGGAATAAAAGGTCTCAGACTAATTTTTATTAGCTCTAGCAGGAAGATATACATAGAAGAATAATATTTCAGGTACCAATGATAGTGAAAACTGCTTTTATGCTTTGAACTCCTACAAGGATCAGGAGGCCTCATCAGATGTCATTACTAGCATATTAAAGTTTTCTCCCTTGATGTGTATGCTTTGCTAGACCATAGATCTATTTTGTCTTTTTTCACATCTTATATTTCCTTAAGGTTCATAATACACCTTGAGACATTCTTAGAACCATTCTTAGTTACTTCTCTTGTTGGTGACTTTGTTACTGCAGAAAGAATTTTCAAAAACTGTCTTATCTCCATCCTTCACAACGTTACTTTAACAGACTTAGTAGAACTTGATATGGTTTACTTTATGTCATCCTTGGCATGCAATGGATTCATGCATGTTATTCCACTATCGGTTGTAGGACCTGAGAAGTCATTTTCAACTTCTCTAATGAAATAGTTCTAGAGTAAAAAGGTTCTCCTCAAACTCCGAAGGGTTATTTCATATCCTATCTAAAATCTAGAAAGATGTTTTGTAAAGGTTGTATCTACCACTTATTTAAGGGTCTAGAATTCCACTTCAATACTCTAACTTTAAAATAAATCCCTGCAGTCAATGAGTATCAAGTTGTGTTCCCTGATGACCTTCCCTTCATTCCTCCTAACAGGGAGATAGAGTTTGGGATAGATGTTTTTCCTGATATAAAGCCTATTTCTATTCCACTATATAGAATGGCTCCAACTAACTTGAGATGAAAGTCTTGTTAGACAAAGGGTGTATTAGGCCTAGTGTCACCCGTAGGGAGCCTTAGTTTTATTCATATGGAAGAAATATGGTTCCCTTCATATGTTTATCGACTATAGGAAGTTGAACAAATATACCATTGAGAAAAGGATCCTATTACTAGAATCGATGACCATTTTGACAAATTAAGTATGCTTTCTGTTTCTCCAACATTAACCTTTAGTATGGTTACTATCAACTTAAGGTTAGGGAGTGTAATATTTTGAAGACTGCTTTTTGTACCACGTACAGTAACTTTGAATTCCTTGTCCTATACTTTGATCTAAACTATTACCTAAAAACTTTTGTGGACCTTATGAACAAAGTGTTTAAGTAATACCTCAACTTCTTCATCGCTGTATTTATTAACGATATCTTGGCTTACTAGCGTAGAGAGGGTGATCATGATGACCACCTTAAAATTATCCTTGAAACCCTTAAAAATAGGCAACTATTTGCTAAGTTCTCAAAATTTGAATTTTTGTTGGAGTCTGTTGCATTTCTAGGTCATATAGTTTATGGGTGATGGTATTTGGGTTGATCCTCATAATATAAAGTAGTCAAGAATTGAGTTAAACTGATAACTCCATTAGAGTTCAAGAGTTTGTTGGTCTTAGATGGATAATATAGAAGATTTGCAGAGGGGTTCTTATCTATTTCAGCCCCATGAACTAGACTAACTAAGAAAAAGGTGTAATGGTTCGAGGCTTGTGAGAAAAGTTTACAAGAGTTAAAGACTCCAATTACTTTAGATGTGGTCTCGAACTTTCCATAGGGTACATTAGGTTTTATGGTGTACTGTGATACATTAAGAGTTGGCATTAGTTGTGTGTTGATGAGAAATGGTAAAGTGATAGCCCATGCTTCTTAACAACTCAAAACTCATGACAAGAACTACCCTATCCATAACTTTGAACCAATGGTGGTGATGTTTTCTTTGAAAATTTGGTGCTACTACCTATATGGTATGCATGTTGATGTATTTACAGACCATAAGAGTTTACACTATGTCTTCTCCAAGAAAAGTTTAAATGTTCAGTAGAGAAGATGGGTTGATCTCCTCAAGGACTATGATATAAGTGTGTTACATCACTCGGGTAATGCTAATGTGGTTACAGATGCTTTTAGTAGGATGTCTATGGGGAGAGTAACTTATGTGGAAGAGGAAAAGAAGGAAATTCTGTAAGAAGTTCACATACTAAATCATTTAGGTATTTTCCTGTCATGACTCAGTTTCTCAAATCATGATGGCACCTATATCCCGCTGTAGGAGAAACACCCAATAAGAACGCAAAGTAAGAATAATATAATGACCCTTCTGTTTATTTCTGCATTTTTGAACTTTTTTGGATCCAATAGTTTTGCAGTAACGTCATTAGTTATTTATGGCTTATCGTACCAGTGGCTTAGTTTATTTGTTGTACGTTCAATCATTGTGTTATTTTTCCTATTATAGAGCCTTAGATTCTGATAAAGTTTGAATCCAGTCAACATTCAATTAATACATTCTCATTTAGGTGTTCTGATGATTCCATTAATTCTGGATTTTATTTTATAATTGACTTGCACTATGGATTTGTGTTAGTGGGTTCCGGATAAGTTTTGCATCCTTGTTTGTAGTCTAAAGTTTTGACTCTCAAGTACTTGTGGTGCTATATGAAGTTAATAATCTATTTTTGTCATCTGGATGGTGCCATTAGATTCATATCTAAATTTCAAAACCAACGCAAAAAAGAATCGCTGCATTTCATGTTTGTATAAGGAATTTATAGGTATTTTAGTAAAATTTAGCATTGATGGGGCTTCATTGGTGCAGAAAAAGGGCATCATGTGACCCTCTAGTGCAAATTCCTAGGTACGCCGGTTTGAAGATCACTGACCATATAAAACCCAACATGCATATTTTCACTAAAAATATATTTTTGGGAGCTAGGAAGCTTTGATTCTTGTATTTTCAGTGGATGTCTATTTGTAAACTTGTATTTACATTTTTCCAGTCTCACCCAACAAATTTTCTTGGCCCTTACTCATAAGTTATGATTGAATACCCCAATCTAGACCCCCTTTATTCTTTATTTTTGAAGTTCATAATTGGATCTTCATGGGGATAATAATTTAGTTCAATAAGTGTTGGATATCATTAATTATCATTCTTACATCATTATTTGGTAATTTTTCACTTTAGTTTTATTAAATTTCATTCTCCACTTTCCAAATTTCTCCTACTTCTAGAATCACTTTATTTCATCTATTCAAGTTTATTCTTGCTAGTTTTAGCTCCAAATTTTGGATATGAGTTCCCTAAGATGCGAGGAATATTTTTTACGTGTTTTTTTAGAGCTTTGGATTATGGGTATGTAGGCCTGTTTTGGCCCATATTTTATCCCCATCTATTTTGATAGTTTTTGGGTATCATTTGATTTGTTTTAACATGTAGATCATTAATTTACTAATTTTGTAATAATTTGAGTTTGTTTGCACATTTTTTGAGCAGTATGGACATATTTGACTCAGTATTTGCAAGATTTTCTTCGGAGTCCAGGTAAGTTACAACTTACAATCGTAGACCTGCCTTTTATGGAAAATAATAGTACTGACTAGCATCCTTGATTGGGAACTTTAGTATATATATATATATATATGTCTTAATGGCATTTAATTCCTATATTTTGACATAGTTTTGAGAATAATTAGGTGCTTATTGAGTATCTAAAAAATATGTGTTTAACATCACTAACCAATGTGATTAGCCTATTTCAGGTATATTGGAAGCTTTGAGGGATGTAGATCAAATGGGAATTGAAGCCAGAATGAGTAGGAAAGAAATGAATGAAAACAAGCCCTATCATGATACGGATCATGACGTGATGGCCTGTTCACCACGATCGGGATCACGTTGTGATCCATTGTTCTACCGGGCAACTTGAGTCTTCAAATTTCAGAATTAGTTGGGGGCAGTTTGGTCTTTTCAGTTAGGCATCTATATAAGCCTTAGGGTGTCGTTATTGGTCAGTGTGCAACACTTGGGGATTAAAAACATCAACTAGAGGAGATATTCAAGCAATCTAGGGTTACCTATATCATTCGATTTCTATACATTAATGTAATAAATGTTATTTTCTTAATTGAACATAAGCTTTCTTGGCTAAAAACCTTTGTTCTAGGGTTATGGCTTGCACATATTGTATTGTATTGGTTTGATATGAACTAGTAGTTATTTCTTATTATTGATTGTTCTTATACTTCGTAATCAACATGTTCTAATCACTTGGACACCATTAGAATAATTACATAGCTCTATAATGCACTTATTTGATAATTTTGAGAGTGGAATGGAAGTGTAAGTAGGAAGATTGTCTTTAAATCTAATATAAGAATAACAACATATCTTTCAACTAAGACATGATTGTATACTTAGTGCCTTACTTGGTTAAATCAGGAAGATAACAATAATACGTTTATGTTAAGTCATCACAACACATATCGATCGAAGTAGTTGTATGATTGTATAAATAGTGAGTAGAGGACTATCAATACCTAGTCATAAATTCAACCCTGGAATCAACAATTAGAGATATAATGATGGTTATGGAAAATCAATATTATATACAAATGTGTGCAAGATCATATCCCCAGAACGGTTGCTTATATCGATAATACTTGACTGTTTCATCTCAAGTCTCATTTACATATCCTTAGTTACATTAGAATAATACAAACTATCAATTCTTTCTATCCTTACATTCAATTGCATATATATTGAGTTTCTTGTAAGAATCACTTACGAAACTAATTCACAATTCTATGTCCCTGTGGGTTCGATATCCAGCTCGAAAGAGACACTATATTACTCATTAGATCACATACACTTGCGTGTGTGCTAGGAAGCCTAATATTGTACATTGATCATAGATTACCCTATGTCCTTAAGTGGTCTACAATGACTATGGAACATAGATGTTGGGATTATTAGGAATGTTCATGAGTCTTAGACATATTTGACTAGTTATGCTTGTTGTACTGATTCCGAGCTTAAGTAGGGGTGACATGACATTCTGTGATCCGTGAATGTGATTGTGCTCAATATTGGTTATGCATGTGATCATCATGATATTGTGATTTTATGCATCTGTTTCCACTTTTTATGGCCGAGAGCCCTATATTATTGATTTTGAAACCTTGCATGGCCTTGTTGAGCCATTTTTAGATATTGATTGGCCTTAAGGCCTTATTTTTAGATATTGATGACTTGCATTATTTGAGATTTTATAATGACATATGAGCAAAGGCATTTTTAGATATCCAGCTAATATTGATATGAAATTGATTTACAAGAGGACTTTTTACTAAAAAAGGTGTCTTTTGGTTTTCCAAAATTATTCTAAAGACCCGATTATCGGTCAAGCCCATCTCTCTTTTTTAGTCCAGGTCCTAAATACTAGCATCATGTACATGACCTTAATAGAACTTATAGCTTCATCCTAATGTCAGATGTTGAGTATTAGCCATTACCTGATATTAGTCCCGAGAACACCTGTGCACGTATATTGAGTTTTTGACTAGTTTTAAATTTGGTGAAGCACGAGCACATGCATCTAGACTCTTGATTTAATAATGCAGGGAAGCCGTCCATAGAGCCTTCCACTTGAATCTAACATACATATGGGGAGGGGTATACTGCATATTGTTAGGTATATGGGACGTCCTTTCATGGGTATCCGCTCACCGTACCTACAGATGCCTGGAGGAGCATACATATTTGCATTCAGATGTATGCAGGAAATCCCTCCATGGGACTTTCCGTCCAACAATGGCATGCATATGATTGGGGGAGGCCATATGATATCAAATATACGGGAAGTCCTCCTATATGTTCTTCCTTCCGGTCCTAGGGGTATCATAGAAGGACCATATGCATTTATTCACCTGTACCTATACCATTGCATTCATGTTCTTTTGTTACTTTCAGTACTTGTTTTCTTATTTGTACCTTTTGGTAGAATATGATGCCAACGTGTGACCTTTACCTTTTTTGTACCTTCTGGGAGAATGGGATGCCAGTAGGTTTAGATCTGCTTATTTGATTCTTTATCTGTATTGAGTAGTTGTTACTTCCTATTCTCTTTCTCATAACTTTAATTGGTAGTTTTGTATGGGTTTTCATTTGATTATTCTTTCTTCTTTAGACTATTATTGATTTTCAGGTGTACTGTTTATTCCCTTATTAATCTCTTTATCTAAGTTCTTCTATTATTTTTCTAGCTAGATCCATTCTCCGTACTTTTTACTTCCGCTATTAGCTATAACTATCACTATTTTTATATTTGTACTCATGATTTTGTGACTTATTTCCTTAATTATATGATATTTATTTCCTTTATTTCTTATATGAGACAAGTTAGTCTATAGTGCTTACTAGGTACCCATTGTTTTTGCTACTCATGCTACACTTCTGTAACTTTTTGGTGCAAACCCAGTATAAGTACACCATGCTGATTCCTATTTTTGGTGGAGATTCTATTTTTGAGGTAGATGATGGCTTTCGGTGTTCGAACCTTAACTTTTAACTTTGTTTGTCTTTCACTTCTATTACCTGTTTCTAGATAGACAATGTATTTCTTACTTCAGATCTATATTCTTATTTAGTGGCTCATGGTATTGGATATCACATTTTGGGGTTTATTATTGACTTACTTTAGACTTTTGCTTATCCCTGTCCCTTATTTATATCTTATCTTCCACATCTTGTTATCATTCTTACTTGTGCTTGATGGGTTGTTCTCCTATGTAGGATGTAGGTTCCCTTATGACTTGAATAATTAGGTCATAAAAAATTAGTATTAGAGCTCTAAGTTCATTGA
This sequence comes from Withania somnifera, assembly GCA_039654485.1. NCBI lineage: Eukaryota > Viridiplantae > Streptophyta > Magnoliopsida > Solanales > Solanaceae > Withania > Withania somnifera. The sequence goes on from JBDJHY011067013.1 coordinate 17,615, forward strand.
TATCCTCGGTTCATGAGCCGATGTCTAGTAGAATCTTGCGGATCAGGTATGATGAAGTTCACATCCCATCTTTGAGAGGATATAGTGACATCTTTAGGAAATCCATCTCTTCTTCACTTCCATATAAAGAGTACATACTAGTTGGTCTTTTAAAATCTCTTCTATTCTTATTCAAAGATGACACACCCACGATCTTCAACAACAACAGGGACGGGAGACCTACCACACTATCAGTTAGAGATTTATCTGGGAGCTAATCTAGAGGTTGACTCTGAGGTTGAGGATGTGATTTGTTTTGACATCCGCAAGAGCTGCTACACCTACCAGATCTTCTACGTTCAACCTGAGCCTATTCTAGTTTAGCAACCACCATTGTCCAGAGATCATTTTATGTTGCACTTGAGTCAGTATCAGCAGGGTGTTATGACCCTCAAAATATTTTTGGCATTTTTACAACTCTCTCGTACTTAGAGCACTTTCTATAACTCCCCCAAGTCATTTATGACTTGCTGGGCTTGATAGATTTGATCCCTGTCAGTTGTTATAGTGTAATTCCTTTATAATTATAGCTTCTTTGAGACTTACTCAGTTCATATGATCTCGAATATTGTTTTCTTCACTTCCACTGAGTCTGGAATATCGATTACTTAAAAATTTCACATATAGGTTGTTGAGGTAGGACATCATTTCTATTTTGTATCTGTGTTAGAGAGTTTTTAGAAATTCCAGCACTGGTACTCAGCGCCATCGCGCTGGGAGGGTGCGACCTCGCCACCTATTGGAACCCTTTATAAGTCTGTTGCTCAAAATTTTCCTGATTTTCTTTCTATTTGAGTTAAAAATTTCCCTTTCACAACTTAAATTTGATCAAATAAAGTATTATATTGTAGTTTTAATCGATAGAAACTTGTTATGGTGATTCTACGATCAATTCTATTGAGTAATTCTTTATTTTATTTATTAAATAAACTTTTTGGGCTTCGATCTTCCCTTTTTACTAATAACGCTCAAATTACACCTCCAAAAAAAGAATAAATGGTTGTTGTTCAAATACAGAATGCAACAAGGTTTGGGCCGATCCCACAGGGAATATGGTATAGATTTTGGTCCAGTGACAATATTTATTCAGTTAGTCACTTATTTCTAAAATACATCAAAGTAAATAAGGGTGATTGTTTGTTAAAGTGGTAATGCTTTGGAATAAAATTCAAATATCAATTTACGTACGTTGTAATGGATTTCAAATAATGACAAAAACCTAGGATTATGTTCACCAGGGTTTCTTCAAATCTTCAGATTATAAACGTTAATGGTCTTGCAATCTTTTATAGTGTATGTTTATTTATAGCAACAGTGCTATTCATCTAAGTGTTTTCAACCTTTAGATAAATCTCTTTACACCTTATCAGGTTGTAAAAGAGTGCTATATTTCTACCATAATAACCTCAAGATAATTACCCTTATTATAACAATAATCATTAGACGAGGGTTAACATCCCAAATTTCGTATCATAATCTCAACTCCTAGGTTTAATGATATAGGTTATACTAACTAGACCTAGGCATGTATTGGTGTTTGCAACGTCTAAAAATTAGTTAAATTTTAGAGATTTCCTAGATTTGTTTCACCCATGGATCCACAACCCTAGAGTTGGGGATTTAGCTACTCATGATTGTGATTATGCAATAGTAAAAAAAGTAATTAATATATACCATACTAAGAAAATACTCTTCAAACTGATGGTACATTATAATCAATGATGAACAAATCTCTCACACTTTCATTTTTTAGAAGAGAGAATAAAGCATACCAAATAGTGATATGAACTATGATAAACTATGAAATGTGTACTTTTTGATGTTAACGGTTCTCAATAAAATAACCTAATACACCTATTTATTATGTAAGGGTACAATTTTAATAGTTGAAACTTTGAAATAATTCATGTTCAGGCTTGGGAGGCTTTTTGGGTGAATCGTATGAGCCCATATGAACTTACTATCCTTTCATCTATTGCAACTTTGAAACAGTAGATTTTCTCTCAAACGACGCCATTTTGGACGAACCGTCCAAAGTTAGATGGTTCGTCAAGTCTTCCATCTATTTCTTCTTTCAAAATATAAGACTCTGGATAGTGGATTTGGATGGTCCATCTAAGACCAGACAAACCATCTATTTCTCTACTAAAGAAGACCTCTTAAAACAGTTTGATTTCCATTGGACGACACAACTTAGAGAGCCGTCCAATCTTGGAAGAAAGTGTCCAATTCGTCTTCAAAACACCATTTTCTTCTGTGATTTTACAAATTTCCAAACACAAACTTCTACCCTTAAATACATAGAAAAAACAACAAATCACACAAAAGTTACTCAAGAACATGCATTTTTCATAGTTTTAAGTGTAATAAGTGATGTTAAATGCTGTCACATCATCACCCTCAAGATAGAACATTTTCTTGTTCTCGAGCAACAACTCAAATACTAAACACTTGAAACACCATACAAAATTCATGTAAGTACAATCAAGCATTTGGAATTATATCACATTGGCTAACTGTTTTTGTTTATTAACTGCAACTTTTGAGAAAAGAAATGAAAGGCCTCTTACAAGGCTTGTGTTAACTGAAATTACTATAGTAACACATTTA
>JBDJHY011067013.1:20273-34371 GCA_039654485.1 Withania somnifera
GATTAATTTATCATGGAACTAGGAAAGTTCTCACTCACGCTCGGAAAGAGATCTAATCATGCACACAATAGCCATAGGCTTGTGCTTATCAACTCTAGCTTAGTTTTCAGCAGGTTAAACTGAATCTTAGGACTTTGTTTTTCTTGTAGCGAAGGTCCGAGTGCTGGTAGTATATTTTTGTAACTCAATGACTGTCTTATTTCATTCCACTACCTCCCCCCCTTTTCTCTTTTTTCTTTCTTTTCCCTTTTACGATCTTTTTTTTTCAGCCGCTTAGCCTCAAAGCTTTTGTTTATACACACTTGGGCTCCTCCCCATTTATATATTTTCTAAACATACACAATTTTTTTTTATAAGGGGGATTCCTAGTAGCCATGCTTAACTTAATCTTAAAGTTAGTTTGAAGACACCTTATTCACTACTGGACATGGGCCAAGATAAAATATTACCACATATTATATCATGATGTTTCTAACATAGCCACTCTTAAATCAAGTTACAATGCCTAAGTTGAGGTGGACAATATCCAACAGAGAACCAGATCTACGGGTGGTTTCAGAAAGATGGTTATTGGGATAAAACACGGAAACTCAATAGTATTTGGAGACACTTTTAAGGCTTAGTGGCTAAATCAAAGAAGGCCTAGGATCATTTTCAAGTCAACCTACTTTCTACTTAGCTAAAATTGAACCGGGAAAGTTCTAGATATCAATACACAAAAAGATTAAACTAATTATACTCACCCTACTTTGCAAGTAGACAACTCATATCAATCTAAACTTATTACACAGATAATTTAGTTTCTACAAATATAATTAGCATCACTTATTGTTTACACTTTGTAATTTAACAAAACTAACATATAACATATGCCAAATGACTTCTTGATACTGAAATTTTTTATTCGTATAGCGTAATCAATGTTTACTAAAAAAAAACAAAACATAAAACTATTAAAAACTAAAAAAAAACATTAGACCTAACTAGAACTAGCATCTCAGAGGGAAAACAAACATGGCAATGAAAAACCCTCATTTGAATCAACATAGGTACTATCCCCTCTCCACATAAAAAATTTTGTTGTGCCCAATGCATAAAAATATGAAACAAAAAAGGAAAAGGGGGTGTACCTCAAAAACAACCTATACCGTATCATTATGTGTCTTGCTATCCCTTCATACTAATCTGCTCCTTCTCAGCTACCATAGGTAACCTACCTATATGCTTGGACTCAACTGACATTTCACTAGCAGAAGTACCTACAAACTGTGTTCTCCCCAATCCTCATCAAGCATATACATCTCTTTAGATACTCTTAATACCTCCTCTTGATCCTGCTTCTCATTCCTATTGCATGCCTTACACTTTTTCTTTTTCTTTCTACAAAAATCCTCGTCATCCCCCCAAATATTACAATATTATCTTTGGAATGCATCTCCTCCAAAATTAATATTCGATCTTCTTCCTCAAACTCTGTCGAATCTGCTGCCACTGGGGCAACTGGATGCTGACCCTATTGTAATAGTGTAATATCCTCTCATAGCTTTTCCAGCTTGAACTGAAATCTGGTCCATTTATATGGGCTCATAAGCCTTAGATGCTCGTTCATCCTTTCCTCCATATTATCTATCCTGGCTTGTATGGTATCATACAATTCAAGAGTAATTTTGATTTTTCGGTCGGTTAACTTCTCTTTGTCAATAGAAAATACTTCTAGCTGCCTCTCATTTCTCTTCACTTGATTAATCGATTTTGCAAAGTTTAATGGGGTGAAGTCAAAAAAAGTTGAGGGAGGACGTTCAGACGGATGACTAAGGGGTAGGCCTCATGGCCTTGGATCACTCAATTCCCAGTGCACAGAGGGAACCTCAACTACTTCATTTGTATCTATGCCCACCTAGTTCTCTAATCCCATTTGAGAAGTGGAAGCAGTTTCACTCCGTTGCTTTTTTATTTCCTCTTTTGAATGATCCTTAGACCTTTAAATGTCATATGTCTTTGGAAAATAAGTGCCCACATCGATCCCTGGTAGAATCAACACCATTTCCCACCTAGATAATTCAATAATTAAACAGGGGTAGGCATAAGAAGTACCTTTGCACATAATGCGCATCCTCATCCCTTTGGTAATCAGTCTGCCAAATTTTAATTTGTACTCATAAACAAGACATGCCACCGGCACAACATCCTCCTCCACTAGCTTATAAGCTCTTATTGGATGATCCACCAAAATCTTGCAATGAAACTCAACGAACACGTCTGAATAGGCAAGCACGGTTATTCAACCATGCTGGCTTCGCATCTATCAATATCTAGTAAAAAAACTTTTGTGGAGTTTTCCTATTGGTATCTTTATACATATAATTTGGGTGGTTCACCAAAGAAATATAGTTAGGGACAACTATATCCTATGGATTGTTTGTTCGGAGATATTAACTTTAAATCTCCGCACCTTAAAAGAGCTTAGAACAGGTATTTCAGATGGCTTCAGACCATTACCAACCATCCATAATATATGAGCCTTATTGTTTACGTATAATTCAAAAACTAAAGTGGGGTAGTACTGTCCAGGTGGTTATTCATCCAACTTTATTGATATGCCTAAAACACTCATTCAGTTTCCTAATAGTCTAGAAAATATGCCATCACTATTTGGGCCTCCTCAGTAATGCTCAATTAAATTATCCCCTTGCATTGTTGGTCATCCCCTCAACATAAATCTTGTCTAACCCTTACACAACCCACTAGGAATCATCCCGGAACTCCATATTCTTTCTTTTGATTACTTGATATAAATTAGCCTAAAAATATGCATCCAGGGTTAGGGATGGTGTTAGATTCGGGCTTTCTACACTGCTGCTTTTGTCAGTTTCCTAAGTTCCAGATGTGTCTATCGAATCTACACCAGATTCCTCTTCAGACGAGGAACTGGGATCTGGTGCAGGCCAAGTAGGATCAACAGGAGACCTGGCTTGCCTTGTCTGCATTCTAGTAACTTGTCATTTGAGGTTGTCTTCCTCATTTTGCACTCCTTGAGATATACCACTCCTTTGACTTATTCCGCAATATTGGGGGAGTTTATGTAGCATTAATCCTAGCAAGATATCGAATGTTAGTATAAAAATCAATGAAACAAAATAAGATAGTGTAAACTTAATGGACCCTTGCAGGCGGAAGGGTAGGATGTTTCAACTGTTCGTCCACCATTTTTTCTATCTTTTAACAAGTGTGGTATTGGACATATAATGGGTTTTGACAGTTAGGCCAGTCCAGCACCCATACTTTGATCAATTATTATTTATAATAGATGATGGGTTCGGACGATCCATCTCAAGTCAGCTGGCCCGTCATTTTATCATCAAATTCACATGGGTTAAATCAATTTAAAACAAAATACTTTTTATTAGATGATAGACATATATGATTCTCTCATAGATGTCAGTTTGCCCAGACCTTCGTCTGTTTACTACCCAGTTCAGTGACAACTGTTTAGACTAAAATTCATATCCTATCAATTCAAATATGACGTTCATGGCATTCCCAACACCTCATATTTACAACCTAATTATTCTATTCAAACCCATAACACCAAAGTCCCAATTATTGTAAAACTTGATTTGTCAATATTGAAATTAACAAAGCATTAGGCTACTCAGACTTCACCTTTGCACAACGTGTAAAAGCAAGAATATCAATAAAAATATCAAATAAAGTATGGCACTTACAAGTAGTGTTGAGATGCTTGCTTTATTTTATTAAACCTAGGATTTTCTTATGCAGAGTATATGAAGTAGAAGATGCTTTACGTAAGTTCCAATACTAGGTTTATATAGTTTTTGATCTTTTCTAGTAGAGGAAGGTGGAAAGGTAAGTTGGAGTGAAAGATAAGGACACAATCAGTGAGAGATAGTGGTTTTGGAAGTTAAAATGGAAGAAACATTGAATGAGAAAAATCATGGGTTAATATTTATAACAAAGTAGGTTGGTTTGGTTCATAGGTAAAAAGACAAAGCATGATTATAACTTAACTATCCTGGGAAAAAAATTTGGATGAATTATCCAATTGTTCTGTCTATATCCCTAACTTATATAGTATTCTTTCAATTAGATGATAGGTTTGGGCATTTCGTCCAATCTTGGACAATTTGTCCAAACTTATCTTTATCTTGTTGATCATTTCCACAGAGCTTCTTGTGAGATGGTAGGGGCTAGGTATATCATGGATAATTCATCTAGACTTTCATTTCCCTAATTTTAAACTGCTCAAACTTTGTATCCTACACACTTGCACACATATTAGCCCAATCTCATAAAATTAACTAAGTATAGACAATAAAGTAAGAAATAATTCACAATAATTTGGGTTGCCTCCCAACAGAGCTTGATTTAACGTCAAAGAAAGATACAATTACCATGATTACTTAGATCTTTTCATAGTTCAAAAGGTGCACTATATTGCTGGGTAATATTTCAGCCTTCTACCGATACAAAGAAATGAACACTTGTCCTATTTGAAGTTCCTGCTGTTTTATTAAAGTGGAATGTAATCGACCATCTAACTAATTTTAGATATCTTTTATTTATAGACTTTAAGCTATCATCATACAATTCCACCTTTTCCTGCACTTTACTCAACATATCTTCCATTTTTTAAGTGCCAGCCTCTCTCTCACGATTCCCTAGTGGCACGTATACACCATTCCTATTCTTGTTTTATGCATCCTTATTCCTCTAGTTATTCTTCTCCCTATCATGGTAATCTCTATTGTGTTAATGTAATCTCAGCTATATTTCCAACCTTGGGTTCCTTATTGGAACCCCCTTGGTTCTGTAGATACTTTACCTCCCCCTTAGCGTTTGATCATTTCCATCATACCTTCCTTTTCCATAGGCAGCAACAACTTTCACTTTCTTATAGATTCCACCTAGTAGTTACTTAGATATCAGTTCTATCTGAGTTTTTAGGTGGTCCATATCTTGGTCACACTCTTCTTCTCTTTATTGTTTCTTTGCCAACATAGTATTAACTTTGGGTTCAACAAACACCTCTGGTTCTCTAGTATGCCAGCCCCAATATGTTTGGTCATTTTTTCTAGGGGCTTCAACACTTGGGCATAAAATTTGGAGATATATGATCCTCCATTTATACTATTCGCAACCAACTTTGAAGGTGTATTCAGGGCTCTGTATAATATCTCCTCCAAATAGTGATCTCCCAACCCATGATTGGGATATTTATTGATCTTCTTTTAAACCTCATATAGAGCTTCATCATTTTTCTACGTGAAGTTAGTAATTTCATCCCTGAGTACTAAAATCTTGAAGGGAGAAAAGGACCTATCTAGGAAAGCCTCTTTTATCTCTCCTAAATTAAATATAGAGTCCGAAGGAAAGTCATATAACCACATAGTGGCCTCTCCACACAACGATAATAGGAATAGCCTCAGGCGAATATCGTTCTAAGTCACTCCTGATTGGTTATTAGATTTATAGATAGCAGTGAAGTTATTTAAGTGAATGTTGGAGTCTTCACTTGCTACCCCTCTGAATATCCCTTTCATGGTTAAGATCTAGATCACAATGCCAATGATCTTGAACTTGCTGCCCGATGCTAGTAGAGGTAAAATAATTGCTCCTGTTGTACCAGATCCACCGAAGTCTGGATCATTAACATCATTGTACATTATATTATTCCTTATAGGTTGAGGTCTAGAAGGTGCAACTGGATGGTTACCTCTGGGTGGATAATTTAGATGCAGCTGTTCAGGATCCAACAACAATACATTATTCTTCCTGTTTATTCTTCTCAGTGTTCTAGTAATCTCTAGATTGAATCGTAGTAGAGGTATACCCAAGCTTTGGGTATTTGGCATAAACTATTCGACCCCCTGTAGTAGAAAAAAACAACAAATAAAAGTAAAAACTAGAAATAAGACTAAATGAGAAATATTAACACAAGACCTTAATTAAGAATTGTATTATCGGCAATGGCACAAAAATTTGATAATGCTCAAATTACACCTCTAGAAAAAGCATAAATGGTCATTGTTCAAATATAAAATGCAACCAGGTTGGGGTCAATCCCACAGGGAATATGGTTCAGATTCAAGTCTAATGCCAATATCTAATCAATTAGTCAGTTATTTCTAAAATACATAAAAGTAAATAAGGGGGATTGTTTGTTAAAGTTGTAATGCTTTGAAATAAAATTTAAATATCAATTAACGTATGTTCTAATGGATTTCAAGTAATAAGAAAAAACTAGGATTATGTTCACAAGGGTTTTAATAAATCATTGGATTATAAACGTTAATGGTGTTGCAATCTTTTATAGAGTATGGTTATCTATAGAAACAGTGCTATTCATCTAAGTGTTTTTCAACCTTTAATCCTAGATAAATCTCTTTTACATCTTCTCAGGCTGTGAAAGAGTGAAATATTTCTTCCATAATAAAGTGAAATATTTCTTCCATAATAACCTCAAGATAGTTACCCTTGTTACATCAATAATCATTAGATGTGGGTTAACGCCTGGAATTTTTTCTCATAATCTCAACTCCTAAGTTTAATCATATGGGTAATACTAACTAAACATAGGCATATTCTAGCATTTGTAACCACTAAAAATCCATTAAATTATAGAGATTATGTGTTAATACACCTATTAAGATACAATAACCATGTTAGAATTATAATCCTAGATTTGTTTCAACCATGGATTCGACAACCCTAGAGTTGGGGATTTAGCTACCCATGATTGTGATTATGCAACAGTAAAAAGAGTAATTGATAGATATGATACAAATAAAATACTCTTCGAACTGATGGTAGATTATAATCAATGATGAATAAATCTCATACACTTTTGGTTTTTAGTAGAGAGAATAAAGTGTACCAAATAGTGATATAAACTATGATAAACTATGACTGTATACTGTTAACTGTTCTTAATAAAATAACCTAATACATCAATTTATAGTGTAGGGGTACAAGTTTAATATTTGAAACTTGGAAATAATTCATATTTAGGATCTTTGGATGAATCGTCTAAGCCCATACAAACTGCCTATCCTTCGTCTATTGCAACTTTGAAATAATAGATTTCCTCTCATATGATACCAATTTGGCTGAACTGTCCAAGGCTAGAAGGTTTGTCCAGTTTTCCATCTGTTTCTTTATTAAAAATGTCAGAAACTGGATTGAGTATATGTACGGTTTGTCCAAGACCTGACGAACCATCCATTTTTTAGATGAAAGAGGACCTCTTAAAATAATTTAATTTCCACTGGATGGCACAACTTAGGCAAGCTGTTCAATCTTGGGCGAAACGTCCAATTTATCTTCAAAACACCATTTTCTTTTGTGATTTCTTAAAAGTTCCAAACACAAATCTTAATTATAAAAATACACACACAAAAAAACACATCAAATCACACAAAAGTTACTTAAGAACATACATTTTTCATTGTTTTAAGTGCAATATGTGGTGTAAAATGCTGTCATATCATCTACCATTAAATCGAGACCTATTTTGTACCTTTTGATGTATGAGTTGTGCTCTATGTGTTGGTATAAATATTTCATTTTACTGAGATATTAGGGTTGATGAACTTGATTTTTGTTTGGATTTTGACCTTTCTATTTATGTAGCAATATATGTTTTGTTTTACTCGTATTAACACATGGGTTATGATTTTTCTAGCTCCATGTGATTCCAAGATTCATATGTGATTGTTGGATATTTTGGCATGATTTTTTGAGAACATCGCCGGAATCCAGGTAGCCTATAGTTTACTCTCTTTATACTGGGTATTAGTGTAGTATATGTATGGTAAAGCACATGTCGGAGCTGGGATTACTAGTCTGTCCCTATGCATATTTTTTTGACCTATTGCCTACTTAGCTTGCTTGTAGCTTAACTACTTACCCTGGGGCTGTATTTCCATACCCGCGTGTCTGACGCTGACTCTGGAATGTAGTGTGGATGGGGAAGGAAGAACACCTTTTATGGATATGTTATACGCTGACTCTGGGCTTTAGTGAGGTTAGGGAGGGGATTATACTAGTGATTAGAGCTTAACAGCTATGCCCCGACTTTAGGCTAGTGGCTTTAGAGCTAATCTAGATAGGCTTTTTATTTAGTGTTTTACCTGAGTTGTTATGTGTGATTAGAGTAGGGTTGCCCTTTGGGCCACAAATAGTCTGTTGTAGCTTTTCTAGGTTGTTAGTAGCCTTGTGTATTAATATTATACCCTAGCTCGATGCAAGCCTAGGTGTGATTTATGTTGGAATGAGCTATGATAACTCTGTGTTTCCCCCTGTAGGGGTGTGTGTTTGGCCCTTGATGGGTTCCCTCAGGATATTTGGGATATCTTAGTACAATTACTCAATGCTGGGGATCATAGTTGGGCTAGGAAAAGATACACCTCGTGACCAGGGTTTGGTATCCATCCTATTGATTCTTGTTAGAATCCTTAAACCAGTCTAGCCACTAATTATTTCTATATGACGGGTATGCATTGAATGTTTTAAAATATAACTTATTTTGATAGGATAATAATCAAAAAATGATTTCTTATACATATTTATATTTTCCACGATTATGCTTATAAGCAGTATGGAGGTAACTATCACCATAATTTATGGACGTTGCTTATTGGCAGTCAGGTTGTACTGAGACTGGATCTTACCTACCTAGCAGGGTTGAGTTTCCACTGGGATATGATATATGGGCTAAGCCAGAGGTTTTTACTTTTGGCCTTGATAACTATGGCACCAATTTATTTGTACAAGGATTTTGGTACGTGGGATTGTATCCCTCCATGTACCTTCTATCCTAAGACACCATGACTGGGCTATCTTGCATGACTAGGGGAGGGGTATACTAGGGTAGGTTGGGTTAATATATAGGGAAGCTTCTGTGGTTCCTCTCTTTACCGTGTATGGTACTGAGGAGGGTGCGTATTGGGACTATTTACTTCTCATCACCCTTTCGCCAATAAGGGTACTCCCACAACCGTGTTTGCTAGTAGAATTTTGTTGTTCTCTTCTGTCTCTGACTAGTACTATTCATGCACTTACTTTATTTATTGTTATCTTAGGTTGTTGATGGTTTTGCACTTTTTATTGGTCTTTTCTTGTTCTAGTTGCGCAGGATCTCCAAGTACATGTCATCTTTGGTCATGAGTTGCTTGTGGCCCATGGTTTTTGGGTTATACCCTGATCGTAACCCTCCTTTACACTTGATAGATAATTCTCCACCCATTAGTAGTTGATCATTCACTATACTTACTAGATATAACTGTAGTTATATTATTTTTGTATTGTATGTTTTGTGTCACTAGCCTATTTGCTGTAGATTACTCTTTACCTTGCTTATTGTTTTTGGTCAGTCTATGATCCCTACTGGGTACCCGTTGTCTTATACTCATGCTACACTTCTAAATCTCTTTGTGATGCAGATCCTAGTATGAGCCAGTTTAGCGGACGTGATAGTGTGAGATAGCAGGTGTGATTCTAGGAGATTTCGATTATTAGCTGGCGCCCTTGATGAACTTTTTCCTTTTAGTACCAGAGTTATCCAAGTTTTGTCATGGATATCTATTTTGTAGTTAAGCCCCGTCATGGGATATATTTTGTACCTTCTGGAGCTGTTAGGTCCTGTTTTGTATAAATGGCACAGAGTTGTTAGAAGAGTTATGAAGACCGCAGACTTTGACCTATGAGATTTGGTCAGAGAAGCAAGCTTATCCTCAGGTTTATTGAGCCATATGATACTACAAAGAGGATCATTGAAATTGCTTATAGGTTAGCCTTATCTCAAGAATTAGCCCGTTGTTCATCCAGTGTTTCGTGTTTCTATGCTTTTCTATTATGTGAAAGATCCCTCACATGTAGTTTATTCTGAGTCAGTTTAGATGGATGACCAATGGACTTATGTTGAGCATCTTGAGGCCATTGTTGATAGAGATATGAGATGGCTTAAGTCCAGAGATATTCCAAATATGTGGGTCACTGCCTAGTTGAGGAGGATACCTAGGAGACAAAGAGCGATATGCGAGCCAATACCATTAGTTGTTTGAGCTTCCAGGTACTCCATTCTTTCCTTAACTTTGACAGACAAAAGTTCCTATAATGGGGGATGTTGTAATTACCCTCAAGATATTTTTTGTGTTTTTATGACTCCCTTATTCTTAGAGAACTTTGTAACTTCCCCAAGTCATTTTGACTTGTTGGGATTGATAGATTGGATTTCTAGCAGTTGTTATAGTGTAATTCCTTTATAATTATAGCTTCTTTGGGACTTACTCAGTTCATATGATCCCGAATGTCATTTTTGTTGCTTTCGTTGAGTCTGGAATTCCTTATTTTCTTTATTATATAAAATTTTTGGGCTTATATCTTCCATTTATACTTTGAAATCGTGCCCTATTTATTACCATATGATGTATGAGTTATTCTTTACATGTTTCTATAATGAGCTACTAGGGTTTATGGACCCAACTTTAGTTTGGATTTGACCCCACTATTTATATAGTAATATATGTCTTGTTTTACTCGTATTAACATGTGGGTTATGTTTATGCTGTCTTCATGTGATTCTAAGCTTCATACACGATTGTTGGATACTTGGGCATTGCTTTTTCGAGGACACTTTGAGAACTTTGCATAAAGCTGCTCTGGGCCAGGGTTAGGCATTTCTGCAGATGAGATACAAATGCCATCACAACTCAACTTTTGGGCGTGACACAGGGTTTTTTGCTATGCCAATTCTTCAAGAGGTACTCCTTGGGGTGTTGATATCAGTGAGTAGTGTACCATAGGTAGGGATATTTACCAGTGTTAAGAGTACTTCTTAGGCGAGGTGCTAGTTTTGGGGCTCACAACAAGATTCTATATCCGCTGCTAAGTATGTGGCGAAATTCCATGAGTTGGTTGGGCGTACAACTATGGTTTTTCCATCTGTGTTGAGAGGACAACAACTTTGTTGATGGATTGAGTTTTCTCCTCTGTTTAGCACTTGCACCTTAGGTACCTGCAGGCTATTTTTTTACTCAAGTTTCTGTCTGCACAAGGTTATTTGAGGGCCTATGTCAGGAGGCATATAAAGTGGTAATCAGGGGCCCTGGTTATGTTGTACTGGGAGCTAGGGGTCAGCTATTTGAGCCAATTTAGATGCTCCACATACTTTTGATAGGGATTACTTGGTTTTATTCGATAGAGTTCTAGGCAGAATTTGAGGGGTAGTTTCACAAAGTAGCAAGTCATGATGGCAATGTGGGTTCATCTATATCATCTCATCTGGCTAAGCGCTATAGGCCATGTTATGCATGTAGATTTATGGGTCACATTTATTCTGATTGCACACAATGAGGGTTAGTTTAACTACAAGTTCATTTGATTCTAGGTGTTCGTCAAACTGTGGGTGGTACTTCTTCTAGGGTTTCAAGTTCTTGTGCATTGCTATACATTGTGCCTAAATTATACCTTATTCTTGTTTAGCATCTTCTGGTAGCATGATGGGATTCTTTATCCATGCACCATTTGGGACTTATTTAGTCTTTGACCTATGATATTAGTTATATGAGATTATTGGGATCATTAGCTTTTACCCACGGTATTAGCTTCGATTCTTTTCTCTTTGTCTAGTGCTTGTGTCATAGAGTAGTAGGAGTGTTGTTTTGACCTTCTGCTTGAGAAAGAGTTTGATTTGTGGGTTTTTGGGGTTTCTCTAAGCATTTGGTCCTATACTTGTTTCTTGTGGCTATCTGACCTTTGTTACACTGGAAAGATTTGAGGTTCATTTTTGGGGTCTATTGAGTGGTTACCAGGATTTGTTATAGATATGTTCTTGACTTATCCCCTATATCTAATTCTTTAGTAGTGAATCGAGGGTGTCTATCCTAGTGTTGGTTTTCTCAGTATTTTGAGCTTTTCATGGATTTGAGTCATCCATCATATAGTTGGTAGTGATTTGGTTGTCGGATCTGGTTATCTTCTTTGGGTTTTCTTTAGTATGGATATATATATATACATTTTGTGATTGTGGTTAGTGGTGTAAGATATGAGGTGTGCAGTGGTTTGGTTTGGATGGGCCTCTCCCTTAAGGTTCATAAGTTGGCATACTTGATAGCCTGGTTTTGCTGTGATTGAATAAGGATTGGATATTGAATATACTTGTTCCAATGATTTCTGTGACTTATTTCCTTCATTATCTACTATTTACTACTTTTATTTCTTATATGATCCCCGATCAGTCTATGACGCCTTATGGGCACCCATTATTTTGGGTACTCATGCTATACTTTTGTATCTTTTTGGTGTAGACCCGAGTACAAGTAGACCACACAGATTCTTGATTCGGGTGAAGATTTAGTTGCTGAGGTAGATGATGGTTTCCAGCATTCGAAGCTTATCTTTTTTCTTTCTTTGTCTTTCACTTTTGTTACTTCATTCGAGATAGTCAATGAATTTCCTACTTTCGACATTGTATTCTTATTTAATTTCTATTGTATCAGATATCAAGTTTTGAGATTTGTTATTGACTTATTTTAGACTTTTGCTTATCCCTGTCCTTTATGTATATCTTATCTTACACATCTTGTTATTATTCACTTTGTGTTCTTGATGGGTGGTTCTCTTATAGGGGGATATAGGGGTCCATATGACCTGAGAAATAGGGTCGTGAAAAACAATAAAACTAAAAGCGGGAGATAAGGCATAAACAAGTAACAGGGTTAAGAAGGCCTAAAAAAAGTCAACAACAAACCCCAAAATTTAATATCCGATACAATGAACCACTACTACGAGTACAACATCTGAAATAAAAAGTACGTAGTCTGTCTCAAATCAAGCAATATAAATAAAGATAAATAAAGGTAAAATGATAATCTTCAGGCACCAGAAGCCATCATCTACCTCAACAAAAAAATCTCCACTCAAGTTGGGGATCAACATGAACTACTCGTACTCGGGTCGAAACCAAAAGATGTAGAAGTGTGTATGAGTACCAAAACAACGAGCACCCAATAGGCATCATAGGTTGAACGGGCTCATATAAGAAATAAAAGTAGTAGATAACAGATAATGAAGGAGATAAGTCATAGAAATCAAAGAATACAAGTATAGTCAAGTAATGCTAGCTACAGATAATTAGAAGCAATAAAGAACAAATAATGGAGCTAGCTAATAAGAACCATCGAAGAATTGAGATAAACGAACGAAAATGTACCTAAGTCCCAATAATAGATAATAAGGCAAGGGGAATAACTATGGGAGGTGAACCCATACCCTCAATAAAGGGCGAAGTGAGAAGGGATAATTAACTGAAACCTACACACAAATAGTATATACTAGGAAAGGAAATTCTAGGTACTATCAAATAACAATCATAAAAAAGGTAAAAAGTGAATAAACATATAAATAAAAGTAGTCACACTCACCTGCTGGCACCCCATCCTACTAGAAGGTATCAAATAAGAAGACAAGTACGAAAAGTAGAACAGACACGAAGCATGCTAAAGTAAATATATACGATCCTCCTCTAAAAGGCCATAGGCATGGTAGGAAGGACCCATGAAAGGAACCTTTCTCGTATACCTACTACTCCACTATATACTACTTCCTGGGCATACTAAGTAATGGCACTGAGTCGAAAAGGTCCATGGTGGGGATCATATCGCATACTAAACCTATCATAACAAGGGATCATACCGAATATAGTAACATGAGCTCTACTATATCAAGTCTCAGGTGCTTAGGTATAACCAGGTCTAAAATCGATTGAAAACTTAGTGTCCATGCCCAACCGCAACTGGGACTAAATCAGGTAATGACTAATACTCAACATCTAACATCGAGTCAAAGATGTAAGTTATAGCAAGGTCAAGTAATGGCTAATACTCAATATCTAACATCAAGTCAAAGATGTAAGTTCTAGCAAGGTCATGTGCCAGGCTTCACGTTTTAGGGACCGGACTAAAACAATAGAAAATAGTAGTACCGGCTGCCCAATACACAATTGGGTATTAGAATAATTTATGAAAATTATAGAATAATTTATTTTAGTAAAGAGTCCTCTTAAAAACAAATTTATATC
>JBDJHY011067014.1:0-24164 GCA_039654485.1 Withania somnifera
GCTTGCCTCATCTTTATTATTTCTCCTCTATTGCGTACTATAGCTTCACCTATTGTCAATACCATTCCTAGATAAAATAGAAGGGGGTAGTAGGGGATATTATGAAGACTATTACTCCTCCATCCATTACTCAGAGACTGACCGCTCCTTCAGCTCTGCTATATTTCACACAATCAACGCCTGCTGCTTTTAGTGGCTTATTATGGCAGATATTGTAGATGGTTAGTGGGGCACCGACAGATGTGCCACAGTTGTTTGCCAAAGGAGCTGCACATGATGTACCACCTAACCCTGTATCTACATCCTTATTATCACCAGTTGTATCTCCTACCATTCTATCTCAGACTATTACTGCATCTACATCAATGCTCACTTCTACTATACCAACTCTGAGGTAAGAAAGATGTTGGACCACTTCTTATGGATCGCACCCTCTAGGTTTTCTTGAGTAGAGGGGAAGGAACCCCATGATTTTATTGCTACCTGTGAGGAGAATTTGAGGACATTAGAGTTGTTAGAGATACACAGGGCTGACTTAACTACTTATAACACTGTTGAGTCCCTCCCTTCTTCCTCAATAGGAAATTCGCCCGTAAATGACCTAGATCTCTATAGGTATAGAAAGACTTCAGTGATATAGACTATTGTGTCTAACATGATCAACCTGAATAACCACTATAACTAGACTTCCCCTATTGAGGACCATGAGAAATCTGGCACTGGATTAAAGATCTATGAAAGGTGTATGCACTTTCAAAATCTGGATCACAGCCTAAATAGATATCAATTGATGAGAGGATCTAACCCTAAAAAAAAACTCCTACCATGGGATATAGAACCTAAGAACTGATGAGAAAAACGATACCTCTTTCCCCTAGGATCATTAAGCTCCTATTTCCTAATAAATTATGCATCCTTTTCTCACCAACTATATCAGCATATGACACCCCCTAATAGGAAAATCTGAACACTACCATAGAAATAGTATACGCCAATCCATAGACAAAATAATGAATTGTCCCAGCTTTATCCATGAGAATAGATCTTACAAACCTAGATATATCATAAAACTAGGTATCATACTTTGATATTGTCATGTACCCTATAAAAAAGCCTCAAATCTTTGCCAGTTCTCCTCACTTATACTCTAGTGAATATATTTGTCATAGAATTCCCATGCAAAATCATCCCATGTGATAGGGGGTGATCCAGCTGGTCTTTCTCCTACAAAGGAGATCTTAAATAAAGAATTAAATCATATATCACCCAATCCAAGAAACAAACCAAAAATCGTCAACCAAATCATCACTAGTATCCCAAACTCAAAACCTATCACATAATTAAAAATAAAATCCATAAATGTTCATGATAACTAGTCTAGACCGCTAAACCTCCAAATATTCGAGAAGTCGTTATCACTAAAAAAAAGGTCTAACCAAAAAATAACTTAGTCAACAAATGTGAAAATACAACCCTCAACCTATAGAAAAGCCTCAAAACAGATAATAATTATATCTTAATGTCTGAAAAAATAACCAAAAATATCATACGAAATCAACCCTAACTCACAAAGAAAACTTAAACCATTTACACAATATAAAAGAAACCGAACCGATAGTAGAAAATTTACCAAATCAACTAGTCAAATACCTACTAAATAAACAACCCAAGAATAAACCTATAACAACACAAAAAATATATCTCAAAACCAATAGTAAACCCTCAACACTAACTGAAATAACTCAATATCTATGGGAGAACTTTACATGAACCCCAATACATATCAAACAAAATCTTTACATCGATGGTACTTCTAAAATAATAGTCTTCCATCACAGCTCGATTGTAGCCTCCCTAGTCGAGTCGACCTACTACCTATGGGAATTTCCCATTACTTGTACAATAGGCTCATAAAGGGAGTCCATCATCACTCATCTCAATAACCAATATACAAATCTATCCGTTGTAGGAAGGGTACATCTAATGACATTGAATAATGAGTTCATAGATTGTATTGTAAGAAAGATGGGATAAGGTAGAATGACCCATATACTAACCTATGTAAACCACGAATCCAAACACAAAGGCCTAGCCAACACAAACACAAAGTATGGAGCATCAGAAAACAAGGGTAACCCAAAACCAATGATATGCCGATACAAAATATATTAGCTCACACCAAAGATACCTCAAATACAAATTCCCAACTAGGTGAGTCAAAATCAAAAAATGAATAAGGAACACCCCACAACTCAAGCCATAACTGAATTGCTAAATTTTATCAATTCCATAGAGTAAATCACCTATCAGAGGAGCACAAGGGACCATACAACTAGAGAAAACACTCTAATAATCTGACTACTCATAGCTGTTTGTTTGGAAGGGGCTACTTATCCATTCTAACAAACTTTACAACACAAGAACGTCAAATAGGGAAAATAAACCCATCTAATATACAATACTCCCAAGCTTTACGATACTAACCACGCTCCTATTGTGCTACTCTGGTGACCTAAAATAATGAATAAAAAGGTCTTCACTCAAAACCCAAACTGACTTAAGTACAACCTAGATATACAAATCCACACTCGAGAAAAACCTAACAAGCTTACCTGAACTAAAAACTAAATCCCCATAACAGAAATCATATATAATGTTTTATGTAAATGATACCCTAGACCTGATGGAATAATTTAAATAGGGATCCTAGGTCTCCTTGACCCAATATCTCCATGATTGGTAAAATTTAAAACACACTCTAAAATATCAAAACATACCTGAATCACATGGAACACCATCCAAACATTCTTATAGACCAAAATTGACCTCTCAGATCCAACAAAATTGATGAAATTCAAATCTAAGTGTCTCGATCATCAAATGTTGACCAATGTCAAACTTTGACCTTAATACTTTACTTTTTCTTTTCAAAATAGCTAAAACTATTATGTAAACCCTAAAACTAAAAATGAATGTCCTCATGTCCTACTAGACCAATTTTCATATTTGGAGTTGATGGAACTAATGGAATTCCATTCAAAGATTCAAAACTCTAAATGTTACTAAATTCAACTATTCAACTTAATGGTTTTCAAAAACTAAAAATTTCTCAATGTTTGGAACTCTAGCTCCGATTCCAAACCTAAACAATAAATTGACTAATTATGACCTAAGACATCTTTGGAAAAGGTATAATGGTAACTTTATTGACAATTACAAAAATAA
The DNA here is from genome assembly GCA_039654485.1 of Withania somnifera. NCBI lineage: Eukaryota > Viridiplantae > Streptophyta > Magnoliopsida > Solanales > Solanaceae > Withania > Withania somnifera. Next base: position 3,226 of record JBDJHY011067014.1, read on the forward strand.
CTTTCAAGGTAATTTCATTATCTACTACTAAACCCCATGTTTTTGAAGAACATAAAGGGATAAAGAGACCTGAATCCTCAAAAGATGTGGATATATGCATATATACTAGAATAAATCTCTCACTTAGCCTCTATAACTAGGAGATGCTTCCACTGAACCTTTACCGAATTAAATATCTTATTCCTTAACTTTCTAACCTATATGTCTAGAATATCCATAGGCTCTTACTCATACGTCAAGTTTTGTTGAAAATACAATCACATATGAATCGTCAGGAATGTACTTCCAAAGTATGGAAACATGAAATGTAGGATGCACTGCTAAAAATTGGTTCTCAAGGATATCTCATAATCTACCTCCCTAATATTATTTAGAAGGGATGATCTTACCCTCATTTCCAAAACATATCTGAACATTACTGGGTGATACCTTCAACAAAACATAACTCTTTTGTCTTTTTTGGATTATCAAAAATTAGGTTTGATTAACTCAAACCTTCTCCATCGGATCACGAAGTAGATCTATATCGATGAATCTCACCTCAACTTTATTAAACCAAGCAATTGGAAATCTATATCTCCTACCATATATTGCTTTAAAAGGCGCCATATGAATTCTGGAGTGATATCTGTTGTTATAAGTAGGTTCTAATAATGGTAAATGCTTATCCCAAATGCCCCAAAAACAAGTCAAACAAGGTACTAGCATGTCTTTTGATACATGAATCACCCTTGCACACTGTCCATTGATCTAAGGATGAAATGTGATAACCATATACAACTAAGTACCCAAACCATATTTTGGCGCTTGTTAGGAATATAGAGTTAAAAATTAACCACAACCATAGATGATAGCTACTGGAAAACCAAATAACCTAAAAATCTTGCTATGGTCAATATCTACTAACTTCTCAGTTTTATAATCAACTTAATTGAAATTAAATGGGTATATTTTTTCAAATGATCAATAATAAACAAAAACAAGTTGAAGTTGCCCACAGTGGTAAGTAAATTATCTATTAACATTGCTATCTTCTTCTTCATTCCACACCACAAATAGTTCTTCATTCCACACCACAAATAGTTCTAACTCAAATCACTATACATTTTTACTACCCTGAATAGATGGAATACCTCAAACTATGTTGCTCTCTCAATATAAAATTAGTCAAGTTATCTACCGTAGGCATGCAAATCCTACTACCAATCCTTGAACCACACTTTAGGTTCTAAACTACCTATTTTTCCCTCACATCAACACCTTATCTCTGATAGTGTGCAAATCTTTATCTTTGAACTACTTTTCGTAAGATGACCCATAAGGAAAGAGCATGACTCATCAGAAACATAGCTACCACCATTATATAACATCTAAAAGTGAAATAAAGTATTATCCAAACTATGATCCTCTCTGGTTAAAAGTCTCAACTCCTCTATAATAAAAGAAAGACAACCTATTCAAGCTGATTCCTCCTCAAAGCATCTGCTACTACCTTAACCCTACCTAAGTGGTATAGTATAGTCATAGTATAATCCTATAGAAACTCAATTCACCTTTCTTGTCACAAGTTTAGATCCCTATGAATATATATGTACTATAAAATCCTATGGTTGCTGATCAACTCACGATGAACCATATACAAGTAGGGATGCTATAACCACAAAGCAAAACACAACGACTACAAACTTTATGTCATGGTTTCATGGGTTTTAAACTTTCAAGCAACATATATTATAAAATTATACATTAACATCAATTCTCCACCATACTGACTTTATAAGTATAAAAAACAATGGTGGAGGGTCACCCTCTATGAGCATAAGTCAAAATGTGCATCTAAAACACATGAAATATATCCTCTTTTATCTCAACTACTAGAATAAAATCATTGGGTTTTGCACAAATACCATCTCACTCCTTGTGTGTACCAAGATATCATCAATAAAGCAATCACAAGGAATTCAAATATGGAGAAATACCCCATTCATCAATCCATGAACATTGTAGAGGCATTAGTCAACCCAAATGATATCGTGAAAAATATATAGTGACCTTAGCGTGTTTTGAAGGCCTTCTTAGGGATATCTAAAGTCCTTAACAAAAATATTATAACTGCACCTTCTTTCCTTTATTACAGTTGGTGGGCATGTTCTACAAAGGAATAGAGATTGGCTTAGTTCCTAGCTTCAAGAATATACTAAAGTCGATGTCTCTCTCCAAAGAATCACTAAAAAGATGTATTGATAAGATATCTCAAAACTCACATACCACCGAAACTGACTATAAAAAGGAGTATCAACACTGATATAATTAATAAAAGACGTATAGGAAAGACAACCTCTCTTAATAAACCTCAAGAACACATAAAGGAAAACACTCTACTAGGATAGGAACCATAAGAACTCTTTCACTCTTTTTTCCAAATACCAATCATATCTAAAGTAATGACTTTGACATAACAATCGATGACTAAATTATTGGGGGGACTAGCACATAACTAATATAACATAAAAATATACAATATCAAAAATAATCAAGCATTCCTGAATATCATAACCTAGCATAGAAATAATACAAGTTCAGTACCCCCTATCCAGAACTAAAGAATCACATATAGTACAAAAGTATGTGTAGGCACAATTAGAGAATCACTTAGAAGAATCTCAAGTAAGTATATAATTGAAGATAAATAACATCTCAAGGTATCACAAGTTCATATAAACCTCAATTAAAATAGAGAAGTCAAGTAATCAATAATTATAATCATTTTTTTCATAATTTTAACCTTACATGATTGACTCTAGTGCCTTGGGAGAATACTTGTCATATTACAATACAAACACCCCTTAATAAACCCATTACTCCAAATTGATTTAATTAATACATAACTAATAATAATTGAAGATTTTTAATAAAATCAACCACCCACCCCACTTGCCTTAATGATGAAATAAACTCAAGCCGGTTTCTTTCCCTTACACTAAGTTTAAAATCCAAAAAATCTATTTGATGATCAATTCCATATAAAAATAATAAGACTAATATCCATATCAAAATAATTCAATTTTGTTAGAAAATATACCTAAAAATTCATGTCGAAAAAACCCATTTTGAAATCAAGAAGATTTTATGAAATCCAAGTCACCTATATCTTGAGAATATCAAATATCATGTTTTATTCGGAAAAACTTATTCATAAAAATTATGGGTTATAAATCCCCAAAGAAAATCTTGAAAATCATTAGAAATAAGAATGCACCAATTCTTAGATCCCCATTAATAATGAGTATTCTGTTGAACATCTTACCAAAATTTTGAATCTTTGAAACATTATCACTTGAATCTTCCTAATGATAAAAGTCTCATCTAAGATACTTAGTACATGAAAATAAGGTAAAATATAGTGCATGGCATATATAATTTCATAGGAGTGTGTAAAGGTCATGAAATACCTTTAATTAAAGATCTTGAATTTTAGCAAACCCTGGCCTTACTACCCACTGTTTGGACTAAAAGGTCCATGTACAGATAGTGGTATAAGAGGAATGGTCCTGGTGAGCTTCATACGATTCCTTATACGATTCATTTAGCTCATGTATGGGATGTATGGCTCAAAAACAAAATTTGGTTGCACATCAAGGACTCATGAAGATAATCAATATATAATATTTGTGTTTAAATGATATTCTTGACCTAATAAAATCATCAATATAGGAACTTTTGGTTTCTAAGACCCGATATTCCTCAGAAAAACACAAACCTTGGTCTAGAATATCAAAATTAATTCTAAACCTATTGAATACCATCCAAAACCTTCTTCTATAAAAAAAAATAAACCTCCCAGATCCAACAAATAGATTAAATTTAAATGTAAGCACCACATTGTCAATGTTTACCAAAGTAAAATTTGGCTTTGATACTCAACTTTATCTCATAAAAGGATCTACAACAAATTATAAAAGCATAATAGTAAAAATAAATGTCCTTCTAGACCAATTTATGCATTAGAAGCTGATGTAATTAACGAAATTCTATTTTGTGACCCAGAACTTGAAACATTGACTAAATTCAACTATTCTAACTTAAAGGCTTCCAAAAACTAAAGGTTTCTCAGAGATTGTAACTTTTAGCTCCAATTGAAAACCAACCCCATAAAATGAACAATTGCGTCTCGAGGGAACTTTGGGAAATGGTAAAAATGGTACGTATAATTAAAATGGAAAAAAATTCAAGGTAATTGCATTGGAATCCTTGATAGGAAATCTATTTGCTTTCAAGTACCTCTTGGTGAAGAATTTATTTTGGTTCCTCCTTTGGAAGTTGTACCTGCAAGTGACAAGAGGTAATGCTAGGAAATATTTTAGCACCCTTGTTAGTTTGCAACAAGGGTTCCATGTCAATAAGTTTCACTAAAGAGCATTCGTTATCTCCATCATTCAAATCACTTCTTGGCTCATCAATCACATGTAACTCCCATTCTTGAGATAGGACTTCTCCCTTTTACTTCATCTCATTCTTTTCCTTATAAAAGGCTTCTCTAATACCAAGTGATATGATCTAAAATTTGTAATCTAAGATTAGGTTAGAGGAAGGTAGAAGAAAAAAAAAAAAGCTTATGCAAAATTTGGTAAAAAATAATGAAATAATTGGAAAATTAGAGAATCCACCCTAATTAACGAATTAACCACAATTATGATGAACCAAACATAACTCAATTAATCAAAATGTAAAACCAAATGAATCCGAAAATGAGAAAATCTATGTTTTAATCAACAAAAAAGAAGTTAACAAGAGAAATTAAGATAATCCACCCCTAATCACTCAACTAATGATTAAACTAATTTCTGAATCAAACCACTAAGCTCATTAAACTATGATAAACCCTAATTACAATAATAAGATCTTACAATCTGCCACATGTAAAAATTAATGAGGGAAATAGAAATACTTTCATATTTATACTAGACTAGATTCAATTATTACAATAAGGCTTAAAAGTGACCTAATATGTAAAACTAGTCCCTTAAAATTGGTTCTCTTCAAATTAAGCTCCTAATGTCTTGAAATGTATCCTAATCTACATTACAAGATTGGGATTGCTTTAATTGGAATTCATACATGTACATTTGATCTTCATTTGGTGCCTTGATGTTGACCATTACTTGGATATTCTTAGCTAGACCTTGAAGTATAAGTCTAGCATGATTAGTGCTTTCTTGAGCCGTATTACATAGACTTGATCTTGACCAAGTACTAGAGGTTGTACTTCTTCTTTTGGTATCTCATATCAATCTACGCTTCCATATCCCCATCCTTCATCAAATGGAATTTCGTCTTTCATATTTTGAATGACCCACATGGTCATTTACTTGCCTTTAACCGTATGTTTTTAGAGCTTTTTGTTAGCACCCAAAGTCATTTATGACTTGATGAGATTATTTGTTAGGTTACATGGAAGTTCTATAGATATTTATCTCAATTTCTATATTTTGAATACTTTCTTAAAATAATGGAACTTGGGAGTGAATTCTTAGTAAAAGAGCATAGAATCATATTTTCATGGTTCCCTTAGCTCTAGAACATTGGCTGTTAATTTGGACCTTTATTATATGCATTGGGCTTTGACTTTGAACTATTTTGTGGAAATTAAGTTTAGTCAGAGTTCATTTTATATCCTGGGTGATATTTTGTTAATCGAAGTATGAATTGTAATTATGATGTTTCCATTATCTCTAAAATGGTAATTATTGTTTATTTGGAACATTGGTGTTCTCTTGAAGGTGTCTGAGGTAATTTTGAGGGTTCTTGTGGAATGTTAGTAAGTTGGTGGTTTTTATTCAGTTTGGGTTGGGGGTTTTTTTGTTCAAATGTCCTCCATTGGTTGTTTCTTTTATTCGGTTGAGTCTGGAATATGTTTTTCATGCGATATGAATATTTGGTTTATTTCTATTGGACTTTGTTTCAAATCCAAGCCATTATTTAGAATTCAATTATTGCACAAGAATCTACAATCTAAGGTGTTCTACGCAATCACATTCCTGTGACATGAATGTTGTAATTTTTACCATCCACCTCTAGAAGGATAATGATAAGGGTAACACAGTCATGCTGGGTTAGGGTTTATGGTATTTTTTCACCAGTTACACTAGGGCATCGCAGTCGCGCTGGCTTAGGGGATGTGCCTAGAGCGCGATCATGCTAGGGAACCACAATCACACCTCATTCTTTGAAGGTCTATATAAATATATTCCCTCAAAATTATTAGCCATTTCAACATTTTACACATCAAACTCTTGACTATAAAATCGGTTATTTCACCCTTAAATCACGGGACTGTGTGTGGGAATTAACTGGACGAGTTTTTGGGAATTTTTCCCTATATAAGGTGAGTTTCAATTATCAACTTCTTCCTTTAAACATGGCATGAAGTATTAACTTTAGATTTAGGTTCATTGGCTAATTCTTGGTAAAGTTTTGTTAGTTTGATGTTTTGGGGGAGAATTTCTTGCGGCTTTCGTCTCATTTCGGGTTAGTTTTCTAACCTTCATTTCTATATTTAGTTCTTGAAATCCATATTCATAGGCATAAACCTTCTTTTGGGAATTGAGGACCTTTCGGAGGTCCAATTGAGTTCATTTTATCCATGTGTTCTTTTAGTTAAAGATATCTACCGGTATTTTTAATTTATTTTTATAGGCTGCGGTGTCCACAAACCCATTCTTAGGCCCGATTCAGACAAGAATCTTATTTGGAAATATGGGTATCAATCTTCATATTTCACCATTGGAAACCTAATTTTGTAGTTTCGAGAGGATTTGGGCTTGTGTGGAGCTTTAGACTGGTTCTATGGACTTTTAAAGGACTTTGGCACCATGTGTTCTAGGTTTACACTTTTCTAGACTTGACTATGGTAGGGTGTTTATATGGTGTGGATAGCTATGATAGATGGTTTTTAGGTTTGTGACCTTGGGGTCTCGTAAAGAGGCATAGAGGGCATTATGATACATGTGGGTGTATCACCCTTGCTTCAAATTGTCTTGGACCTTGGTGACTCTATTGTGACCTATTGAGATCTAGTGACTAAGGAGTGTACTTAGCAGGTAACCTCTGACCGATCCTAGTGATTGATAGGCCTATATGTGAAGTTGTTGTGGAATGTTCATACATTCTAGATATTAATATAATGGCATTGTGAGAATGGGTGCAACCTGGGGCTATGGTAAATATGATACGAAATGAGGTAACCAAAACATGAAAGTTTCACTAGCGTTAAAAAAAATCTCTTTCTTTACTTAAATGCATGTATATGCCATAGCTACCTGTTGGTCTGGCATTATTTTCAATTTATAAATGGGAAGAGTTATTACTATCACAGGAAATGTTTTTGTTATTATTAGGGCGCAACCCAACGTAGGCCGATTGCAAGGTGTGGTCTTACGTCAGATTATAAGGTGCGACCCCACTCCTTAATTTTTAGGGGAGTAGGCCTGAAGTAGACCGATTATATGGTGCGGTCCAAATATAGAATGTTGGAACAGCACGGGCCTACTTTAGGTTGGTAGGCTCAAGCTTTCTTTTAGTCATTAAGGCAATGACTTCGGTGAGAGACCTAAGCAATGGACCATATATGTAGTTTCTCCATTTGAATGGTTATGCCTTAAGTTCTGATATATATAACATTCATGCATTTATCTCGTTCAGTTTTTATTATGGTTGTCAGGCTTAAGGGGGAAGTCAAGGTGAGTTCTTGTTTCTATTAGTTGTGCTTACCGGTAGGATGAAGTGCCAAGTAGGTTTTGTACCCAATGGTCTTATGAGGGTCCTTTTGGATTTTATATGATTTTTAGTTTATTGATATTCTTTCTTATAAGTAATTTTTATGTTTAACTTTTACTTTCCTACTAGTATACCCACCTGGAGTTCATGTACTCTTTCCATGGTTTATTCTCAGTACTATGCGATAGTTGGATGCTCCTGTGCCAGAACGGTGCATAGCTTACTTTCTTAAATCCCATACTTTCCTTTATGTTATTTGTAGTTATCCTCTATACCTGTTATCAACCCTGGCTACATAGTTAATTTCTACTTCTTACATTTTTCTTATTAACCTGTTTTCCTTTCCTTGCCATTACTTTGTTTGTGCTTTACTTTAGGCTAGTTGACCTATGTGTCACGACCCAAAAATCAAGGTCATGATGGCATCTACATCCCTCCCGTAGAAAATCCTAACCCAATATCCAAGAGCCCATACACAATGGGATATAGACACTCAAATCAACCCAACAACATTAAACATAGGCAGATATATAAGTAAAGGCGGAAGCTAAAGAAAATGATATACAACCCGTATCCCAAAACCTGGTGTCAACAGTAACTAAAACTAAAGCTATTATACAAAGTATCCAAATAAAATATGTACAAAAAAATTCAAAAAAAGTACAAACTACACAGGGCCTCCTAGGAAAAAAATAATCAGGCTTCATTAAGGAAATCACAATCAACTCGAACAACAATGCTCACTATAATATGTGCAATCCGCTGTCTACCCAGCATGATTATGGCATCTCTAATAACCTGTCCTGGTATTTACACCATGGAAGTAGTACAGAAGTGCAGCATGAGAACAAAACAAGGTTCCCAAGTAGGCATTATATCACAATAACGTATAAAATAATGTACAAGTAAATAAGGTTAGGAAGTAAAATAGTCCAATGATAATATAACGTGTTAAACATAGCTGGTAGTGTAAAAATGTACTAGTAATCGGCGTGCTAAACTATCATCAAGGCATAAGCATGGTTCAACATTAAAACAAGATCATGGTTGACATGCACGAGCATGTAACAATATCCAAAAACTTCAAATCCGAGTAAGTGAACGTACTTAGGCTCCAACAAAGCCAACACTCAACCAACAGTACTAGTACTCCCTGAATATATAAAATGGTAGGTAAACAAAATAGTACAGGAAATAAACACGAAAAACCTACTTGGCATCCCACTCCATCAGTAAGTACAAAAAGTTAAACAAAAACCCACAGTAACTCCCCCCTTAGGCATACAAGGGTGCTGAAAGTAATAGAGCACTATCACGAGGTACCAGTTCCTCCTTATCAAGTGACAACATTAAAAAACTCAGGCCTATACCACTCAAAGGACTGTGCCTCACACTCTGTGTAGGAAATCAATACTATCTGTGCCCCGGACACATCATACTCAACCTTACAACTCAGAGGAACATGCCTCATACTCCAGCGCAGGGGATCTCAGCTCAATTAGTAACAAACTCAGGTTCTATGCCCTGAAGGACCGCGCCACTAAACTATAATATAGTGTGTATGTTCTCACAATGTCGGTCAATCCGCCCCAAGATAGATGACATATCCATACCCAACCTTGCGTATCATAATCAGTGCCAATAGAGGAAAATAGTATCAATCGAAGTCTAATATCGGTCAAAATCCAAAAACTAAGAATTCAACTTAGAACACTCACTGTGTAGGAGTTCAAACTACCAATAAGGTCCATGGCACCACCCTGTGGTAAGATTAGACCTGCAACATACGACTACTAATCCTTCTTACTTTAACACGGGATCTGGAACAACCTGTAAACTAGTCGTAAGCTATTTAAGGGGTAACAATAAACCTAAAGTACCAAACCCACTCGGCTAGCCATAACAACCATTACAGTACAAATAACCCACTCTAAGAAAGGAAGTAAGTCTAGTCTAAAATCTGTTAAATGTGTGCACTAAAGGGATGAGGCTCCAAATACAGCTGGAAAGCCCCAAAATTATCAAAATACAATTCTATGGATCAAACATGAAGTTTATGACCTATATTGCAAAATGCAAACCATGACAGAATACAGGACTAAAACAGGTGTAGGGGAGCCGCACCCCGAAAAAATAAAGTAAATATAGTATCGTAAAGACCTCATGTCGGGGGATTCGTGATCTAAACTTAATCTTAAAATAATAAAGGAACAAGGGAGAAATCAATGTTTACAGTAAGGAAATTCAAACATTTTACATAATCTAAAAGAGGAGGAAAGAATGAGAAATACCTGAAAAACTTGTGCCACGAACTCACACTTTTCACATGCAACTCTCAACCACTTTACTCATCTCAAAACACACTAAAGACAGCTCCCAAAGTATGGCTATGGAGGTTTAAACCGAAAATTAAATAATTTTAAATGAATGGGATGACCCCTATAAATCAGTCGCATGGTCGCTGGAGTGTATTTTTTTGCCTCTGGAGCGACTAAGCCAGGGCGAGCTAAGGCTTTAGGCGGTGACCTCACTAGGGAAATCCCTAGGTATAGAGGCGATGGCACTGGGGAAGCCCAAGGGTTACTAAGGAAGCCCATGGGTTTCTAGGCTGGCCTACAAACTGCAATAATAACATAGCAAACTCAAACTCTCTGAAGGGAATAAATCGATCATCCCGAGTCCAATTCTACCAAGCCAATAATGCACTTTGGATGTAAAAACAAATTACCTACTAAATGGAATTGAAAAAACTGCCAACCTAGCTTATTTAAGAGAAAAGGACCACAAACTCAAAAGGATCCAAATGAGTAAAATTTTAGATTTTTTCACAAACAACCTTAAAATGAGCCCAACACCCCAACAAGTGAACCAATGACTCAACTAGCCCAAAATCATCATTATAGAGTTGATGAAATCATCAGAATTCCATTATGATGATCCAGTCACCAAAAAACAACCCAATCTCCAAAATGAGCTTTCGCTAAGCTGAATTTCCATAAAATAGCCCAAACTCAAAACAAAAACCCAGGACACGAACTTAAGGTCCACCTAAACCAAATTTTTCATTCCAGAGCTAACCGAACTATAGGAATTCAAAACCAAGCACATTTACTATAATTTCACTCTCGGACCTCCATTATTTATTAACTAAAACTTCAAAATAGGGAAACTAGAATAACCGGAAAATGAGCTACCAGGGCACCAACTACTAGTCCCAGCAGGTCGTGAATGACTTGGGGTGGCTAACTGGAAGCTCAAAACACAGGAAAAAACAAGGAATGTAAATGACCAAGTGGGTCAATAAAACATCCTCCACTAAGAAGGAACTTCATCCTCGAAATTCAAAGGAAGATATTACCTAAAGGCTTGAATAAATGTGATACTCTGCCTGTAAATCACTCTCTGTCTCCTAGGTAGACTACCAGTCTAGGTAGACTCATTGACTAGTCGATGTGCGGAATGAAACTTTACTACAGAAATCTCCCTGGACCTGAGTTGCCTCACATCCCTTCCTATATTATCCTTAGGATCCCTAATATAGACAAAATATGGTCAATCTGCATTGACCGTTGGCGAAGCACATAGGATAGGTCTGGTATATAATAATGGAGCATTAAGACATGAAACACTGGATGAACTGTAGCTAACTCTATAGGCAGGTAAATTCTATAAGTAACATCTCCAACTCTCTACAAAATCTCATAAGGCCTAATAAACAAAAGGCTATGCTTTCCCTACCTACCAAACCTCATAATTCCCTTCATGGGTGAGACTTGAAGAAAAACCCGGTCACCATCACCAAAATCAAGAGGCTAAAGCCCATAATCTGCATAGGATTTTTGCCTACTCTATTGTAAACCACAACCGATCCTTAATGATCTTGAACCAATCTAAAGTCTTTTGGAGACAACAAGAACTCTGTAGTTTCACGGCACATTCACTAAACAAACCAATGGGCGATAGACAACGTCTGCCATATAGAGCCTCAAATGGTGTCATTTAAATAATGGAGTATTAGTTGTTATTATGTAAAAACTATTCCAAGGAAAAGTTCTTATCCAAAATACCCCCAAAATCAAAGAAAAATGCTCGCAACAAGTCTTGAAGAACCTAAATGGTCCTCACGGACTGCCCATTAGTCTGCGGGTGGAAGATTATACTAAAATAAACCTCTATATCCATCTTTCTAAATCGACCTACTGAATGGAAAGGTGAATTATGTAACTTTATCAGATATGATTGACACTAGTACCCTATAAAGACTAACTATCTCATGGATATAAACTTGGTCAATCTCTCTGCATCCTAGGTTGAAGGAGTTGGCAGGAAGTGAGCTGACTTGTTCAATCTATCCACGATAACCCAAATACAATCAAGGAAGTATGGGCGAGGCCTGCGATAAAATCTATAGTAATCCACTCCCATTCCACTCAGTGATAGGAGCCTCTATATTCTCTACCGGGTCTTTTGGCACTCGAAATTCACCTGCTAACATTTCAAGCACTAGAATATGAAGGACACTCTAGACCTCCTCATACTATGCCACTAGTAATTTTGCCTTAGCTCACGGTACATCATCACAATACCAAGATAAATTGAGTATTTGGAACCATAGGCCTCATGCAAAAAGGTCTAAACATGATCACCAACCCTCAAAATAACAAGGATGCCATGAACCCACAATACACAATTAGAGTCTACCCTAGCCCAATAAAACTCACCCAATAATACGCTATCTCATAGCTGAAGTAGGCATGGGTCCTCGTACTGACACTTATAAAACTAATCAAGTAGGGACGATCTAGACTCAATATGTGTTATAATCACCCCGTTGCTGTAAGATACAATCTTATCTTCATGTTAACAAAGGACTGATGTCTCAAGCCAACTGTCTGTTAGAAATAAGAACTGTAGCTAGGCACCCCAAGCTCACCACCTTCCAGCTCATGGCATCAACTACCATGTTAGCATTGCTCGAATGGTAGTTGCACTTGTGATACTTTTGATCATCTTAGTAAAAAAAGATAAGTCTTTTTTTTAATTGAATCATCCTTCAGCTGCCTCGATTCATATACTATGACATAGAGTTTTTGCATCAGAACACATCCCAATCCGACACCTGAAAATAAACTAAAAAACACTGGCCCTACCTAAAAAACAAGAATCAAGGCTGTAGTCAGTAGCTCCTTCGGCTTCTGAAAGATGGACTCATAGTTAGATGACAACTGGAAAGGCATGTCCTTCAATGTTAGTTAAGTCAAGGGGGCTGCAATGGACAGCAAACCCTGAACAAAATTGAGATAATATAAAGGTAACCCAAGGAAGCTAAAAATATCAGTGATAAAATAGGTTGAGGCTAAATACAACCTACTGCAACTTTAGCCTGATCGACACTAACACTGGCACCTAACACCATTTGGCCTGGAAATGAGACAAAGTCTAGAAAAAATAACAATTTGAGAAAAGAGCATAGAGTCGGTCAATACTCAAAGTCTTCAACACAACTCTTAGGCTCTCCTCATGCTCTATTCGACTCCGCAAGTAAACAAGTATGTCATCGATGAAAAGATCACAAATGAGTATAAATAAGGTCTAAATAGTCAATCCATCAAGTAAATGAAAGTCATAGGGGAATTAGTCAGAGAAAATCCATCACCAAGAACTCATAATACCCATACCTCCTCCAAAAAGCTGTCTTCGGGACATCCTCAGCCCGAATCCTCAACTGTTGGTAGCCAAACCTCAAATCAATCATAGAGAATAGTGTGGCTCCCTAAAGCTTATCAAACAAATCACTGATATAGGGAAAGAGATTCTTATTATTAATATTCACCCTATTCAGCTTTCTATAATCAATACACATCCATAGGGATCCATTATTCTTCTTCACAAAAAACACCGGGCACCCTACAATGATACACTAGGATAGATAAAACCCCTATCAAGAAAATCCTACAACTGAATACTCAACTCGTGAAGCTCGGCTGGGGCGATACGATACGAAGGGATAAAAATGGGACTTATACTCAGCTGGACCTCAGTAGAAAACTCTTTATCATGTACGGGTCGGAGGCTAGACAGATTAGTAGGAAAGCATCAACAAACTCACTAACAACTAGAAAAAACTAAAGGGAAGGGGATTCCACACTGACATTTCTAACATGGGCCAATGTGCATAGAAACTGCAGCAATAAGTGTGCGGTCCAAACAATAAGATAGGACCTGAATTGATGAGCTACTGGTGGGACCGCATTTCACTAATGATGGAACACTGGTCATGGACAAGGCCATAGTCTTGGAATAGCAACCTAAGAGTGCAAGGTAGATGGAAAACCAGTCCATGCCTAAAATTATATCAAAGTATAACATATCCATCTCAATCAAATCAACACCATGTTGTGACCATGAATGCTCACACAACACCACCTATATACTCGATCTATCACTAGGACTAAACCCATTGGGGTGATACACACAAGGGTACAAGAAACTGCTCATTATCAAATCATGAACACGATGACATGTATATAGATAGGTAAAAAAAAGTAAAACCCAAATCAAATAGGGTCAATGTAAAATTCCAAAAATTAGAAAATATATCGATAACAACCATATTGAAGGTCTCAGCCTCGGCCCTTTCATAAAAGGAATATAACTGGCGCTGATCCCTACCCTACTGTAAATCCCCACCCCTATATATGGCCCCTTAGCCTCCTCCACTAGTCCCCCGCGCTACTGAAGACTTATATCTAAGTGATTGCACTACCTATATGGGTTGAGCTGGCATGCCTATAATTTGAGTGGCCCTGCAATGAAGAAAATCCATAGAAAAGTGGCCCTTCTCCCTGAACTCAAGGAAAGCCCCTCAAACTAATCTCTAGGGACCATGGGGAAGTCTCTAACATAGTTTCCCTGCAGCTCACACTAGTAAAAAATATTTCCTGCCCTAGCCTAACTTCGTGAATATGAAACCCTACCCCTAGAAGGCTGATAAGTTGCCTATAGACCATTCATTATGCCTAACCACATCATGAAACTACTTTTTTTTTCTCCACTATTTGTCAAATACTGATGTTACCTTGGTATGTTTTACAGATAAATAAATTATTTTTGAGGAACCAAGAAAATAAAGATAAATGCAGAGTATGGAAAAAATGTCATTATTGCAGATGATAAATGCACCGCCATCCAAAACTACTACCACCATGTAGCCCAACAAGTGCAAAAGGAAAGGCTGACAAAGATGGAGGAGTCCCTTCCCTAGATGGAGGACCGCCATCCTCTATGGTGTTCACCACCGTCCCTAGACGGAGGCCAACTAGTGACATGGAAGGCCCAGTCCAAGATAACAGTGGTTCACTTATACCGACATGATATAAATTCCAGTTAAAAAAGGAAAACTTTGAGATATATAAAGGAGATTTTTCAAACTCAAACAAGGAAGAACATAAATAAAGAGAAACATAGATACATTCTAGATAGAAGTATAAGAAAGAAGATAAGAAAACATTTGTGGATTCAAATCATTCATCAAGATTAGTTTGGTTTTTGAATTAGTAGTTCTTTACTTTATTTTGAAGAAGTTTTGACATAATATTTTGAAACATGTATGATTAAGTGTCTCTTAATGGTAATTACTCTTCAAACATAATCATGTGTATCTAGTTCAATATGCTTGGGGACGTGCTTAATGATAACTGTTAGTTGATCTTTATGGGTAATGGCTTTTTTATTAAATATTGTGCATATATGTTAGGTTTATTGTGCAATCCATGTATTGTATTGAAATGGAGGTTGCAAACTCCAAGTTAATGTTTAGCCAAGAATAGGTACTACGAGTGTAGAGTTATGCATAAGGGTTTATCAATAGCATTTGTTAGGTTAATCCTAATTAATTAGCATACTATAGATAGGTTGCTAGATACTAAAACAAAATGGTTTCATATAATTGTGTGACCATTCTTTTGAGAGGTTGACAATAACATGATGAACTATAAAATAGATATATTTTAGGTTTTCACTTATAACCTAGTTTACATAACATCGTTGCACAAAGATTAAATTATATTCACTATCACCGTTGTCACAAACTAATGGTATCTAAGAACATTCCATAGTATCCCAATCCCGAAAAATTCACCACACTTGTGATTTCTCACCAAAGATTTTGTGATAACTTTAAAAATCCAAAATCATAGAATTAAAACACACCCCCTGTTTTTTATTTTCTCTTTTATCAATGTTAATTAGCATTAACTAGTGAATCATTATACTGTTGTGAACACAGGATAATTAGCTCCTCGTGAATTCGACATAGACTCTTCATCGAGTAATTATACATGACATTGATCGTGTACACAGTTTGATTGGTTTCGATAGTGAAATTGATCATTATCAATTTTGGTTCCACTTATGCGGGGAGTGAAAAGTTTTATTTCACTTTTCTAGTATAAGTTCTTGTTTTTTTTGTGATAATTAATTTTCACGTAGTTTCTCTCTTGTGCTCGATTAGGTGATGACATGATTAGGAGTAACCATGAAATTCACTCCTATAATTGGGGTTTCCTTGAAATAGAAAATGAGCACATGGACAATACATGATTTGCAAGTGCAATTCGACTTCTTCAAACTGAGGGGAATGCGACTTTTTATGTGACAAGAACAATGTTGCCTTTACTTTAAATAAAATGGTATTTAGAGGTTTGCCAAATGAGAATCACATTAGAATTTAAAGAATTTTCTAGAAGTGTGCACCCCATTTATCATTCCCAACATCTCCCAAGAATCTCTATGGCTGAGGCTCATTTCATTCTCTCTAACCAAAGAAGCTACATTGTTGTTGGGGGAACTCTCCCATTGGTCAATCACTACATTGGAAGAAATTAAAAAGGCCTTTCTACTAATATTTTTCCACTTTCCTACATAATACAACTTCGAGAAGCAATCTCTATCTTTAGGTCTACTCATCATGAGCCTTTGCATGAGGCCTTGATGAGGTTTGACAATGCTTTTGCCAAATGCCATGAAAATGATTTACCCTAAAATGTTCTACTTCATACTTTCTATAGAGAACTTAGCCCTTTAAACAATACATTAGCTGACAACTGAGTGAGCGGGTCCATGGAAAATGTGATTTTTGGGTTGGCTTTATTCCCTTTTGATGAGTTTGCTACTAATAATAGGGTGTGCCATTCTCGGTATGCTGTGGTGGTAGTGGGTGCTCCCTCTTCATCTCCGGGTGGCTAATCCACATGGCAATGGATTACGATAAGAAAAAAATTTCCTGATTGATAACCCAAATAGACCCTGTAACCAAACATATTAGGTACCCCATCTAAGCCTGTGCATGCCATAATCGAGCAGGGTGATAGATTTAACGATGAGGAGGAATTTACATCTATCTATGATGAGGAGGTGAAGTTCATGACTATTTAGGGAATTGGTTCTCAGCCTACCTATCAATAACAAGCTAAGAATAAAGGTTGGAACAATGATTAAAGGGGAAACAATTACGATCAAGAATGAGAAAAAGGCATAATTGTGTTTGATTGCTACTAAGATTGGAAGCCGAGCAATAATTGTGTTGCTATGTTCCTTAATATGAGAGATTTCAACCCTAAGAAGTAAAAATCTCATCATATACTCCTATGATGGAGGAAATGTTGGTTGAAATCCTTGAAAAAATTAATGGTAACGACAAAGACATCCTTAGTATGAATCAAGATATGCACAGCATGAAAGGTGACATATGTTCAATTAAAAATATGGTGTCATCTCATTCAGCCACAATGAAAAAACTTGAGGACATAATGGGCCAAGTGTCCTCTCAATTAAACCCTCTTCAAAAGTGGTCTGTTGCGTGACATAATTTAAAATTGAAAGATTAATGCTCATTGTAAGTCCGTGATCACACAAAGTGGAAAAGGGTTGGTTGTAGAAAATGAGGATGGAGTAGTTGCTCCAAAGGTAAAGGGAATAAAAGATATTGTATTTGGTCAAATGCTAATTGAATAATATTATGAGTAAGTTGTGAAATCTAAGGAAGTGGAAACAAGACAAATTCCTTAATCATCGAAGTCTTTTGTTGAGGAGGAGATGGTAGAGACCACTCCAAAGAAGCTTTTACCCAAGGTAAAGACACCTTTTACACAAAGAAAACAAACCAAATGAGCACTAGAAATTCTAAAAATTATTATACATGTTTAAAAGCTTCTCTATCAAAATTCCATTGATAGAGGCATTGACGCAAATGTCGTGTTATGCTCAGTTCATGAAGGAATTTGTAACTAAGAAGAGGTGTTTGGATTTTGATACCATAGAAGTCTCTCAAAATTTTAGTGCAATTGTGACCAAAACATTGATGGTCAAGAATAGACCCATGGGCATTTAGTTATCTTTACATAATAATCTTTTATGAGTTTTCAAAGGTAGTTTGTGATTGTGTGAAAAGTATCAATTTTATGCCCTATGACATTTACAAGAAGATGGGTTTGGGACTTTTGAAACAAAACAAAATGAGGTTATTAATGGAGGATCGATCAATTAAACAACTCGTTTGTATCTTATTTGATGTGTTGGCAAAAATTGACAAGTTCATTTTCTTAACTGACTTCATCGTGCTACATTGTGCAGTCGATCTTGAGATCCTTATTATTTTTGGCCGACCATTTCTAGCTAAAAAGGGCTCTTATGGATGTTGAAAATGGGGAAGTTAAAATCTTAGTGAATGAATAAGAGGTGAATTTCAATGTGTAAGTCTATAAAATAATCGAGCGATGTGCATATTGTCGGAATACTTGATGTTGTTGATGAAGCCATTACACAGGTCACTGAAGTTAAAAGTATTGGAGAGTCCCTTGTGGAGGTGCTATTAAACTATGAAGGAGATGAAATGATCAATTATGATAAGGTTATGACATCGCTACATAGGTTGGGGCCTTTCCTAAGGAAAAAGACAATGTTTTATTTTATTTTAAGAATAGGGCCAGCCCATTAGAAAGCCCTCAATTGATAAGCATCCAAGACTTGAGTTAAAGGTACTCCCAAGTCGCTTTCATTATCTTTAATATGAAGTGACAATACCTTGACTATCATCATTTCATACTCTTTGTTAGAATGGAAAATTAATGCATCTGAATTAGTTTTACCAAAGTTCATCAAGGCTATTGGATGGTCAATAACGATTATTATTGGCATCCCTTCTAGTATTTGTACCTATATAATACAGTTGATTCCTGAGGCTATTGGTAGTGTGTCAAATATGAAAGAAGTTGTGTACAAATAAATCCTCAAGTGATAGATGCAGGGGTAGTGTACCCAATCTCCAATAGCTCATGGGTGAGTCTGGTTCACTTTATGCCCAAGGAAGGGGGAATGATGGTAGTTCAGAATGAAATGAACGAATTGTTACCTTTGAGACTCTTCATCGGGTGGAGGGTATGCATGGACTACAATAAATTGAATTCCATTACTAAATGGAATAATTTTCCAATGCCTTTCATGGACCAGATGCTTGATAGACTAGCAGGGAGAGGATGGTACTGCTTTCTTTTTGGCTACTCGGCTATAACATAATTGCAATAGCCAAAAAGGATGGGAAAAAATACTTTCACTTGCCTTTATGGCACATTTTCTTTCCATAGAATGTCATTTGGCCTATGCAATGCCCCAACAACCATCCAACGGTGCATGTTGTCTATTTTTACCATCATGGTAGGAAATACCCTTGATGTCTTAATGGATAATTTTTCAGTGGTGGTTGAATCATTTAAGGAATTTCTCCAGCATCTTAGCATCGAATTGAAAAGATATGTGGAGAACAACGTAGTGATAATTCGGTAAAAATGTCATTTCAAGGTAAAATAAGGAATTGTGCTTGGGAACAAAATTTCTTAGAAAGGAATTCAAGTTGATCAAGAAAAAGTAAGGTGATTTTGAGGTTGCACCACCAATAAATGTAAAAAGGGTTCTAGAATTTCCTTGGTAATGTCAGTTTTCATCACTGCTTTATCAAGGACTACTACAAAATTTCTCTCTCAATGTGGAAGCTTCTCGAAAAAGAAGCAAAATTCATATTTGATGACATGTGTTTGAAAGCCTTTGAGGCAGTAGTAGAGAAGCTCACTATCGTTCAAATTATGGTAGGTCCAGATTGGTCACTTTCATTTAAAATCATGTGCGATGAAAGTGATTTTTTTGTTGGGGTAACATTGAGCAAAAAGTAAAATAAATTGTTCCATCTGGTTTATTATGCAAGTCTTACCATGAATGTTTCCTATTAAAATTATATTATTACTAAACAAGATATCTTAGCCATCCTATACAGGTTTGAAAAGTTTAGGGCCTATCTCATAGGAACTAAGGTTATTGTTCACACAGATCACTTAGCCATCCACTATTTAATGGCAAAGAAGGAGACCAAACAACTCCAAATTCAGTAGATATTCTCATAATAGAGTTTGACTTTACTACAAAGGATAACAAGGGATATGAAAATCAAGTAGCAGACCATCTGTCTAGGTTGGATCCAGGCACAATGGATTATGAACTAAGTAGAGAGATTAATAAGGAATTCACAAATAAAAAGATAATAATTCTTAAAAACAGTGAAGTCCCATGGTATGCAGACTTTGCAAACAACACTGTTTGTGGATTTTCCAAGTGGGATAGAATCTCAAAGGAAGACATGATTTTTTAGGGATGCTCGATGGTATTCTTTGGATGAGCCATATTTGCTCTGATTGTGTGTGGATGGGATGATCTCAGATGTGTGTAAGAGGTAGAATCAAGAGCTATTTTCGACCAATTCCATGCTTCACCCGTTAGAGGTCATATATGACCCGTATGAATACATAAACATTCCTAATAACCCTACAGATAAAGGCTTTATAGCTGCTGAGGCTGATACGCCAACTGCCATTCCTATTAGTTATGAAGGGCTTCCTATCCTCTGATACCCTTGATGGTCTCTTCTACCAGTAGGCACATAGAGGTGCTACAGTTTTAGCCTCCTCCTCCAGTCAGGCCTTCTCCAATAAGTCCATCACTAACCCAACTCTCCATCTTTCAGCGCTTATATGGCCTCTGGAGACCAGCCCTTGTTGATGAGTCCTAGGTGACTCCAACCATGGTTCTCTGGATTTTCAAGTAGACTTGGCAGCTGA